>BQNB010078405.1:0-30559 GCA_026074375.1 Tanacetum coccineum
TGTGTTTATTATATGTTATAAGATTAAATATGCTTATAAAACTCTATAGGGTTTGCTGCAAATAAACCACCAAAACAAAAAGACCATCACAAAAATCCTGAGAAAAATAGTTTTTCTGTGAAAAATGGGACTAATAGTGGGCGGCCCCCTTAATTCACAATGGCCGCCCCCTTAATTTTAAGGGGACCGCCCTTAGCCCTTCACGGGTAAAACAGTATTTTTCACTGCTTTTTGCCTTCTTTTACCTAGTATCAGCTATCTTTACCCAGAATGCTTAAACAACATTTGGAATTCCCTAAACTTATCCAAATTCATTCCGTTTTCAAACAAATCTCTTCCCATAAATTCCATCCAAATGCATAACACTAATTCACCATCTCCTTCACTCATCATCAACAACCATACACATTCATGGCCTCCACTAGAGCTTCCATTTCCAAGGTTTCCAAGAGACCAAAAATCAACATCATTCCACCAAAACAATTGTTTGTGGATTTAACCCAAGATGACACAAAAACTCCATCACCCAAACTTCCAAATTCATCAC
The DNA here is from genome assembly GCA_026074375.1 of Tanacetum coccineum. Taxonomy (NCBI): domain Eukaryota; kingdom Viridiplantae; phylum Streptophyta; class Magnoliopsida; order Asterales; family Asteraceae; genus Tanacetum; species Tanacetum coccineum. The sequence continues at coordinate 548 of BQNB010078405.1, forward strand.
CTAGTGCTCCTAATGCACCCTCCAAAAATCTTCAATTGATTACATACCCAAATCACCAACATCATCAACATCACCCTCACCAAATGGTTACTTGAACCCATCAACATCTCTCCTCCTCCAAGAGTTTCTCTACCACCACCAACTCAAGAAAATGCATCAATGGACATCACTCTCACTCTTTCCCCAATTACCCCACTTGATGTCTAATTTGATACTCCATCACCTTCACCACCTATCATTGAGCATCCTATTCCTTGGAATTTAGTTGAAGCACATGGTAACTCATGCCTTTGTTGTATCCACAACCAAACTCTCATCTTTGGGTTAAGAGATGAACTTTAATATATGTTTTCATATATTGAACATATGCTCTCACAACCAGCAATCATCATCACACCACCTCCACCATCCTCCCCAAACTAAACATACTCTATGTTTAGTCTCTCAAATAATTGATCATCAACCATTTTACAAGCAAGTCCTATGAAGCTTTACTAGTTATTGGACTTTTTGTAGTTTTAATTTCATGTATGTTAGCATGTTATTTTCCTTATGTATGCATGAGTGTGTTTCACACACTATTTTAATTTTAATGAATGATCATTGTTGGTTGTATGCCATATTTTTCTTCCTTGCTACATGTTAGAAATATTTGTATTGTTCTAACCCATTTTGTAGCCAAGAAACCATAGCTCGAATCCTTGGTGCCCTCAAACGAGAGGGAGCACACATCAAGGGGGAGCACTTATTCTGTCGATTTTACTAGCAATCCTCGACGATGCCTTTTTGATTCTACAAAAAGGGGGAGAATTGACATGAAACTCACTAAATACTTGTTTAAAAATAATTTTTCATTTAATGAGTTTAAATTTTATAATCATCAAAAAGGGGGAGATTGTTGATAAAAATATAATGCCTAAAAACATTATTAATATCTTTCACATCTTTACATTTTGATAATCACAAAATATAAAAAAGTTCAACGTAAAATTAAACATAAACAAGTAATTAGGAGTAAATTTTCATTTTAACATTTACATCACTTAAAGGTATGAATAAATAAATGCTTAATGCATTTTATGATCAAAGGAAATTTTTATTCAACCTCAAACTTTTATAAAATATTTTTATAAACATCACAAAACATTTTCTACATTTAAAAGAAATGTTTTATTCAAAATAAACATTTGGAATTTCAAATTTTCGAACCTAAAACGGCTAGAAAAGGTCCAGTAAACACCTCCCCTAAATAGGACAAAAAGGGGAGCGTCTGAAAATGGGTGGCCCCCTTAATTATAAGGGGGTCGGCACCCTATTTAAAGGGACCGGTCATAGACCCCGCTCGTCCAGCTTGTCCTATAAATACTGGACTATTCCCCAACATTTTTCTCGCCTTTTGCACTCATTTTTTCTGTTCTAAAATAGCCCACACGTCTCTCTAAATCCTTTGATCATTTAATCTTAACTATGCAGATGGTGCTTTCATTGTCAATGAAAATCTTGGAGAAAGATGTGTGGGTTGTAATAGTTTGGATTAAATTCATTGTTGGTTGTATGCCATATTTTTCTTCCTTGCTACATGTTAGAAATATTTATATTGTTCTAACCCATTTTGTAGCCAAGAAACCATAGCTCAAATCCTTGGTGCCCTCGAACGAGGGGGGGCACACATCAAGGGGGAACACTTATTCCGTTGTATCCATGAGCTTGGATCACTTGGAAATAAAGCTTTATGATTAAATGATCAAAGGATTTAGAGAGATGTGTGGGCTGTTTTAGAATAGAAAGAATGAGTGCAAAAGGTAAGAAAAATGTTGGGGAATAGTCCTGTATTTATAGTTCTGGATTATGGATTCAATTTCATGAATACCAAGATTTTCATTGACAATGAAAGCACCATCTGCATAGTTAAGAATCCAATATTTCACTCAAAGACTAAGCACATTGAGATTAGGCATCACTTTATCAGAGATTCCAATGAGAAGAAGCTTATTCAGATGATAAAGATTCACACAGATCAGAATGTTGCAGATTTGCTTACAAAAGCATTTGATGTTGGCATATTTCAATATCTATTTGCAAGTATAGGAATGCTTAACCACTGAAGTATTGATTGAGGGGAGTGTGGAAAACTAGAAGGGGGTTGAATAGTTTTACCGCTTTTTAATTTAACGTTTATATTTGTTTGTAAAACTTAGATTTGTCTTTTTGTGAATTCAATGCTTGCATAATATAAACAATATAAGTATATGAAGTGATAAAGTAAGACAAGAGATAAGAGTAAGAACAATCAAACCACAACGAGAGGATTTATAGTGGTTCGGTAACGAAGCACCTCTTTTCCCTACTCCACTCCCCGAGCACCAAACTCGAGAGTTTTCTTTACTATGTCAACAAGCTCTCTTATGGCGGAGAAAACCGTACACAAAGTTGCTTACACGGATTTACGACACAAAGCTAAATGTCGAGTTCTAATCTTAGCTAGAACCAATCTATCACAACACAACTTCACAACTTCTTCACAATATCACACCTTCTTCATAACTTCACAACTTCTTCATAACTTCTTCACAACTTCACAACTTCTTCACAACTTCAAGACTTCACTTCACTACACTACTTATATCACAACTATCTAACACTACTTGTTAAAATCACCACGATCTGACTTGTTAGGAATACAAAATTCCTAGAAAAGTCTCGGTCACTTCATAGATATCGAAAGATAGCTCGTCAAGTAATATTTGGAAACTTACAGAGGTAACTAGTCCAAGGTCCATAGAAAGCCCATGTAACCAAGGCCCATGTCCACCTTATGTAAGTATAAATACCCTCTCCACACATGGAGAGGGTGTTGGCTCTCTTTGTAATTTTCCCACATAGTTCAATCAACCATCCTATTTTTCCCTTTTCCTTTCTCTCTCTACTTTCTCTCTCTAGTTTATCCTTTTTTGTGTGAAATGAGTTTTCTTCAATTGGTATCAAGAGCCATGATTTCACCTTGGGATCTTTAGTGTTTTGTTGTGGTTTCTTATTTGGTTATTTTCTGTCTTAGATTATTCTCATAGTTTAATAACATATAACTAGTTTTGTTTGGGCCTATTTTGGGCTTCGTAAGTTTTTAGCTTACTTTTTTCCAAACAAAACTTTGTATCTGTGTATGTTGTCACTCACGTAGTCAACTTTCAACAATCTATGTAAAAGATTATCTTTTCAAAACTGCTTAGGTAAAAAGTTTTCAACTTTTTAATATAGTTTTTTGTTTTGTTATCTGCCTTTTGGGGTTTCAGCCTATTTGGGGCTTATATCTCTAGTCAGCGAGTGTTTGGATTTTTTCTTTGATAAAATCTAATCTATCACATTTAGGAGTATTGGGTGTAGCTTATTTCGGTTTAACACAGGTTATTTCTCAGCTTTTGTGCCTATTTGTGTCGACAAAGTTTGTTAAGCGGGTGTTTGAACTTAGCTTATTCATAAAGTTTTTTTTTGTGTTATTTTCGTGGCTTACAAGTGCTTATCTTCAAGCTTATTATTAGCTTTTGAGTTATCTTATTTGTGATTTACAAGTGTTTTGTGGAACGAAACAAAGTAAAACTCGGTTGAAACGGAGAGAAGAAAAAGGTGCCAACAAAGTGTTTGATATTTTGTCTCACCGATCTAGTATCACCGAACTAGAGTACCGATCTAGTCACTTTAAACTGTGAGAACCGAACGAGTTTTAACTGTGAGAACCGAACGAGTTTTAACTTTGAGCACCGAACGAGTTCTTGACCTTAAGGAACCGAACGAGTTTAAACTGTGAGAACCGAACGAGTGTTTGCCCAAGTGGAACCGATCTAGTCATTTGCACAAGCAGAACCGATCTAGTCATTTGCCCAAGCAGAACCGAACTAGTCATCTTTCCAAGTTAAACCGAACTAGTCATTCTTGCAATACACCGAACTAGCAACGCATCAAGTAACCGATCTAGTCATCTTTTAGATAAACCGAACTAGTCAAGCATCCTTAAGAACCGATCTAATTTGAACAAGAACAAAATCTATACTCGTTATAAGTCTTTTTCGGGTTTTCGGTTTCGAGTGTCGGTCAACGACGGGACTTAAAACTTATACCGTTGTGATCGTGATTCGTTTTCGATCATCGTAGTATATTCATTTTTCACCGACGACATTCCTACGAGTCCGCGAGCTTAAAATAACAATCGTTGCATTTTTTATGAATTTGAAACGAAAGAGAAGATAAATAGGAGGGAACACGTTTAAAATTTGTTATAATTCCAATTTTACACTTTTGGCCCCTCAACTTTAAATTAGTTTTCATTTTTTCATTTAAGTTTTAACTTGCTTATATTAAACCTTTTAATTTCAAACTTTTTAATTTCAAACTTTTTCATTTCAAACTTTTAATTTCAAACTTTTAAATAGAACCTTTTAATTTCAAACTTTTTCATTTTTTACTTTTAAACTTTTAATTTTTGTTATTTTTTTAGTTTTACATTTTAGTTTTCAAAATTTTCAATTTTAGCCCTTTCGTTGTAAGAAATTTCACCGTTCATCGTTTTTGCTCAACAAATCGTTAACGAAAGTTCAAAGTTCTTCAACGACAACAACGATTTCAACAACAATTAATTATTGTTTTACGGTTTCTTCTTGATTTTGTAAAATCCCGCGAAAGATTTAATTCTTTTTCTCGGTTTAAATCTATATTAAACGGGAGAAGACGAATTTCGATCCTATACTTCTATAATAGATAATTATATTACATACTAATATCATAATACTATACACCAATGTGTCAACACTAACCAATGTAATCATACTTACAAGTCCACTTGTGCTGGGGCGCGTGAATAATTATGTTGGCCACCATAATTATAGAGGCTCCCTAGCACAAACATACTCCTCCAATAACGACACTTCTTAGTTTAACACAACATTCACATACAATTCATTCAATCACATAACAGCACATAAGGAACAATTTCAACTATAACTCTAATACTTTTCATTATTTACTAAAATTCATATCAATAATACATAACCCAATATTCAAAAATAACAATTCCTAAAACATAGTTCTGACTAAACACCGATAAATAAACCTAAAATAGAAGACAAAGAGGATGCCCTAAGGCTAACTACTAGCTGTGGATTCAAGATCCGAGTCGCTGTCTAATATCACATACTCTATCTGTTCCCAAACTTCCTTCAACCCTTCATTCTCTTCCACTTCTTCTTCCGTTGCTAACTTGTATCCATGAAACTTTCTAGGAAACTTGATGACAATGCCCTCCTTGGTTGTTACCTTTGTCTTTCATTCCATGACTGACTCTCCCTTAACCTCCTTTATGGTCATCTTCTCTTCAATATGGCATGGGCAAAGGCTAATTGGAACTCGGGTCCTATGATTTGTTCTCTTCATCCTAACTCCTGACCCTAGGTCAATGAAACTCCTACGCCTAGTTGCCAAGATGGTTCCCTAATGGAACTTCTTATGGAAATAAGAAGGCATAGCCAACTAATAACAAGGTAATACACACTAAATCAGCTATGGGTAGGCAACAAAACTAAGACGATAACTTAACAAAATAGGAAATATAAAAGCTACGCAAAATAGAGGGGAAGCATAGCAGTTATAAAAATAAACACTTGAGTCTTAAATGCATCTATATGAAGGACCCCTAGGTTATAGTCTAGGCTCAACCACCTACTTCTCTATAACCCAGCTTTGATAGCAATTTGTTACACCCCGCCAAGGTGGAAACGCGAGGCGCGACGAGAAAGGGAATCATCACAACACATTGGCTCTCATATGAGAAACTAAATCAGGCTAAATACATAGGTATAGACAACGCTCAGTATCATGAAAATACCCAAACACATCAACAAAATCCAAAAGGCGTCTGACATTGAAATAAAGGCAGTTCATGCCAACGTCATGACATGCAAACATTCATACATCCTAACAAAGCAAAACAATTAACATTCATCATCTAAAACAAATAACGAAATCTAGATAACTAAACTTCGTCAGCTGCCTACGGTCTATCTAGCCACTTTTCCTAACTTTAATCTTATTCGGCTGAATATGTAACACCTCCAAAAATGTGTCACATCGAAAATGTATCCGGGAGCGTTACTTCATAATACATAGCACTAGATACAAGAGAACGACCTCTAAATGTGTCGTTTGAAAAGTAATCTCATTGATTTCCTTGAAATTGATATAACATTTGTCCCATAATTGCATCACAATGAAAAACTTGAAAGCGATACGAGATTTGATCATTTGTATATAACAAGAAATCCATAAATAAAATCTTGTCAAATTTAGACTCCAGTGCACATCAAGTAGGCCAAGCATCTAATTCACCTGAGAAAAACATGCTTAAAAAGTGTCAACATAAAGTTGGTGAGTTTGTAGGTTTGTTTAAATATAAATGTTGAACTAAATATCTGTAAAGTACGTATGACCGTTTCAATCCTTAAATGCTCTTCCAAAATGTATGTATGATTTTTTTATAACTCATAGAGTTGTAAAATATGCATGACCATTTCAATCCCTAAATAGTCACAAAATATACGTGTGAAAATTAGACCGCAATTGTCCAAAGTATGTATTGCCACTTTATTCAAGGTAACGTAAATATTCCTATGTGTATAAAACAATGATTACAATTACTCTAAGTTCATGAAACTGCACGTAGACTTGTATGTATGACCACTTTATTCAAGGACACAGTAAGAGTTATGTGTATGTGTTGTTGGCCTTGTAGACCCAACCAATCGTGTTCTGACATGTTATAACGTTCGTTTGCCCAGTGATAGCTAATCACAACGAGGATTGTCAATCCCGAATAGATCTATTTCATAACATTCGCGCTCACCCTCCAAGTGATTACAGTTCATGCAACCTAAGCTAATTCGTAATCATTTCCAAAGTAAAGTATGTATTCGCGACCAAAAATGAATTCAATTATGTTAATTGTATTCCCAATAGCGAGCTATTGCATATAAGTATGCTAAACCTATTTTGTAATCAACCATGTAAATGTATTCGTAGACAAGGCATGTTCTCACCCCCAAAAATATATGTAAAACCAGTAAAACATGGGGCTATAAACTCACATTGATGTTGCAGAACGATTGGCAGAACTGCACATATTAAGCACAGCACAAACGGAAACCAAAACGGCTCGACCAAGAAGTTGCGAATTATCTTAACGGCTAAGACCCACTAGCTTAGGATAATGTATTTGGGTTTTCCGATGGATGAGTACATCAACGCACACGTTGATAAAGATTTAGATTTCAAGTTGTAATAGTTTGGTGGTTGGTTAAATAAATAAATCAAAAGTAAACGCAAAGTATGTAATATATTCCGTTTATATAATAACATATGAAAAATAACAATTATATAACTCATACTGTGAATTATATAAACATAGGACAAACAGAATCCAAAGATAACTAATTGAAGTTATATAATACTTTGCAAGTATTATATAAGAAGTGAGTAAATAATTAAACCAAATAGTTTGACACGTTTTCGGAAATCATCAACTTAATTAAATAAAAAGTTCTTGCATAGATGTAAACGTACGTTTTAAGGTTACAAATTATGTTAAACGATGTCTGTAAAGCTTTTACAACAGTTATGATGTTATCTTCTAGTTGACGATTATAAAATATAAAATAATATTTTATAAATTTGTATTTCGTTTCCTCGACGGGTTGTATCTAAAATAGTTGTCTCAGTGTAAAAGTATAGTTCTCGTTTGTTTATCTGGTTATTGTATAATACAATTTAATAATCTTAAAACTATATAACTTCGTCCTTTTACTGGGTTTCTAAGATAATAGAAATTATAATGAAATTTATTAAGTATAGTAGTTTATAGATTTTTCGGCATAATCTATTCATTTATAAGACGGTCCCTTATTTATAAAACCTCAATGTTTTTCCTCTTAATAATCAATCAATATTGCAAACACCCACACGTTATATATATATATATATTTTATATAATATAATATATATATATTATATATATATATTATATATAATTTATATATTTATATATGTATATATATATATATATTATATATATATTTATATATATATCTAAAACGAGACCCAAATAGGAAACAAAATAATATATAGCACTTTAGTTAACCATTAGAATCAACATTTTCATCCGGTTTTATATTTATAAAATCTTACGATATATATTTATTTGTCGATTTATATTAACCCAAATGCACCCTTGCTGTAAAACGGCGAACCAAACACGCCTCTTTGGTGTTTCTACTAACCCAAACACACCCTATTCGATTTTCTGCTAACCTAAATGCACCCCTAATGGTTTCCTGCTCACCCAAACACACCCCTAATGGTTTCATGCTCACCCAAACACACCCTGAACGGACCTAACTTCAAGGTGAACGGTCATAGACTCAAACATTACTTGGGGGGGACATACCACCCATGGTTGTCCCGAATCTCCAAACCTTCCCCATGGAAAATTAAATTCGGGGTCGAGTCAAGCTTATGACTCGGTCAACAAAAACAAACCGCTTCTCGGGAGGCAACCCATGTTTCTGTCTTCTTTCTATTTTCTAATAAGTGTAACGTGAGGAGGCTCGCCTCTTCCAATCTTGTGTTTTTGCTATTTGTGATGATTGGCGGGATTCCCCAGACTCGGTCTTCATCCCTTTGCATGCTTATTATGGGAATCCTATGTCCTTGATCTTATTGACTAACGTTTAATCTTTGACATAATTAATAAACGGCTTTAGATTTACGTGAGATTCCCTTTTATATTAGAAATACGCATTAAAATTAGTATAAGAGGGTTGGCAACCCCCATACATTGAGGACAATGTGTCGTTCTAGTATGAGGGGGAAATCTGTCGATTTGATCCCACTTGCATTTGTCTATGTCTTTCACGTAACCCCGTTTTTCCAAGAAAATACAAAAAAAATGTGATTTTATGCCAAAATTTAAAAAAAATTATAAAAATAAAATAAGTGTTTATCATAAATATTGACTTTCCGCTGGTGAGAATAAGAATTATTTTTGACTTGACCGAGCATGTTGAGCTCTAGCTTACTCCCTTAACCCTTAATAATGTATAAGCTTTTGCTAGTCTTTTATACAAGAAGCTTTAAAATGCGAATTCTAGCTCATAAGGCTAAGATTTTGCAAGTTTCCATAAATGACTTTAAATATGCAAAGCTTAATTTTATTTGGCTAAGCATTCGCGGATATTTTTATTAAAGATTTTAAATTTACGAAGAACGAGAAATGATAGAGTTAAATTTAAGTTGGAATGCTAAGCAAGGATTAGTTGGAATTCTTAAAAGCTCATAAGTGTAATTTGTAGCTTTTTCTCCCAGTAGCTTCTAAAATGACTAATTATACGTGCTCTTTTTGAAAGACAAGTTAGAGTTTTATCACTCTTAAAAGTCCGTTAAGATCAACATTTTTAGAGTAAAAAGCTTTATGGATGAATTGATAAATAAGAGTTTTTGATCAAAATATGTTTTAATTTTCTAAAAAGAAATTTTCCCTGTATACGGTATAAATATAAATGTTGCAAAAAAAATTAAGTTGAAAAAAAAGAAGAAAATGATGTGAAAAATATGTTGCTAGTATAAGTCGTTTAATAAATAAAAGGAAAACGACTTTTTCTAAAATTTAAACATTCTTTTGAGCTTAAATTTGTTAATCCCTACAAAATTTTGAAACCGGACGTTTGTTAATTCTGATCAGTATTCTCTGCGGGGTGTCAAAAGCCTGGGCACTTGGCCGATGAGGTCGGGAGGTTTCGAGAAGAAAGTCACTCTAAAGGAATTAACTTACCTACGATGTCTTAATATTGGAGGAATTAGCTTGCTTTGAGTTATAAACTTGCCAAGTGAATTACCGGGAGTTTTTGGTGTTGGATTCTTAAGTCGGAAAGTCTCGACAATTATTCTCTGTGAGGTGTCAAAAGCCTGGTCACTTAGCCGACGAGGCTGGGATCGGCCGAGAAGAAAGTCATTACACGGGGCAATCTCACCTTTGAATTCATTGATCCAAAAGCGAAACGCGAAGCTTGGAAAGGTTATAACTATCTAAAATGTGGATTGGATGGTCAAACTCAAATTGAGCACACACACCTTAATATATATATCTGTCGGGGGGAGAAGTTTTACACAAATTGAAAATATGAGTAGTGTCAGCATTCCAACTTGTAATTAACAATAACCTCGTTTTTAAGTTTAGTTTGGGAAATAAAATGAAAAACAAGGACCGATGAATCTTTATCTTCTAGGCGCACTGTCACACCCCGCCTAGGCGGAAACACGAGGCGTAACATAATGGATATCATCACAACACAATGGTGTCAACAATAGAGAGAACTAAATGAAATAGATAAACACATGAGACACAATGTGTCATGACAATATCTAACACAAGATAAAGGAGTCTTGCATTACGAAAGCAAAGTCATACAACATGGAAACATGATCCAAAAGTCTAAACATCCAATAAACAATCAAATAGCAAAACAATTCAAATGACAAAAAAATAAAAACTCTAGGAGATAGACTCCGTATGCAATGCCTACGGTCTCACTAGCCACCCCTCCTAACTTCCTTATCCTCAAGAAGATTACCTGAAAATGATGCTTAAAACATCAACATAATGTTGGTGAGAGTCATAGGTTTAAGACACGATAATCAAATCCAACTATAAATTATTATGATAATAAAGAAAACATTGCAGGACAATAAATGAACTATCATACAGGCTAACATGCAAATCCAATCAATCACATAAATACCCAACACACGACCATAAGACGTCTCATATTGTACCAAGGTCCCTGCGGTTACCCCCTTAGCCCGGGCCATGGATACTCCCAAAGTAACATTCCTACTCGCTAGGCCACAGTAACATCCACTAAATAGGCCATGGATACCCGCAGGTAATCCCCCTGACTTAGTTTGCAATTCTCAATATCACATCACAAAACATGTAGCACATAACATACAATAGTCATGTATAGTCCATGCATTTTTGACAACACATTATCACAGTAATCAAAACATTTCCAAACAATTTTCATCATTTCCACCCCAATAAATCATAAGAAAATAGGGGTTACGAAACTCACCTGAATGCTCAAAACGCAACTACTAATTCCTATCACGTAACTATACAAATAAATAAACACGGTTACACGCGACCAAGATAAAAGCTCTAGTCCATGTAACACACATATGATGGATATCTAAGGGTTTGATTAACCATCATGGGTCACCCCGATACCATGCCCAACCTTAACTACCTCATTAACACATTACACTAGTTAACTACAATTCATTCGGAAATGCAGAATTTTTGTGTATCTTTACTAACTTAAAAACCTTACTTGTTGACCTTCAAAAATTATACCAAAAATCACCTAAGTTAATTTATGAGTTCGCTAACTACCTTGTGATTCCCAAGTACTCATTACATGTGCAACTATCCCAAATAAAATCAAACTTCAAAACTGTCCAAATTCGGATCTGATTGCACTATGGCCCTAATTACCATACTTAGACACACAAACAGAGGCTAATATTCTAGGGTTTCTTAATATACATATTAAACTTAACCATGCTGATTGGCTAACCTTAATTCCACTTTTAAGTTAGGGTTTTACCCTCCTAAACATGACCTAATTCAGACCCGTATTTACTGTTTTGACAACGTTTAGTGTAATTAATATTTGAATGACTTCCCGAACTCAAAAACGACTTGAGGCTAGATTTTTTGAAAAATAGATTCCTTGGGCTACTGTTTAGACACCAGAAACACCCTAAAAATCGTTACCATCATGGAGATATCATCTCATTAACACAGCCCTAATTCTGCAAAACCCTAAATCAAGATCTAACGCAAATCGAAACGCACCGTTTGCATAATCATGCTTCTAAATTATCCCTAAACACAATATGATCATAAAACTCTATATACTTACTGAATTTTTATAAACCCTAAGATCCATCACATTACATGTTACATGAATGCAAGAATTAAACTAGGTTAAGGATACATACCTCTTGATTACTAGCTCCTAACACAAACCCTAGCAAAACCTTGGATCAAATTCTTGTTCTCCTTGTTCTTAGGGATGGAAGTCGACTCAAAAGGGATATGGGGGCTGAATGAGTCATTTTTTAGCTTATGGATCCCTTATCTAACTAACTAGAATCATAATCCTAGTCAAACTCCTAAGATAAGGCCCAAAATCTCTTTTCTTTTCTTTTTCCTTTCTTGGGCCGATTTCTACATATACATACATATATATTTTTTCCTTTAATTATTAATTAACTAATTATCTTCATTACCTTAAGTTTTTATAAAAACCTAAGCTAATTTGGGTAAACCTTTTTACATAAACGCTACTTACTAAACTTTCTAAAAATAACTTTTCATTTCACATTTCACTTTCTATATTTAGAAAGTCTACTATAAATATCCAAATTTCACTCACTTCACTTATTTCCAACATGATACATTTCCCATAAACGCTTAACACAAAATCATCCAACTATTGACGTAGCATTGCATGCAATACGCCATTCCTTTCCATTATCACTATACGTGAACAAATGGAATACTCATCACCAAACACAAACGCACTCAAAATGAGATGATCATACACCTCAAAATGATATCATGCACCTATTCAAACCACTTAGCACACATATATAACATATAGCACACAAGAAATCACACAAAATGAACTCTTAGCCATTTCCAAAAGTATCACTAACTTGATTAAATCACGAATGTCACAGTATACCCTCCTTGAGGAAATCTCTTTCGAAGATTTAACTTTCAGGCTCAACAACCTGGTCCACGAACAACTATGGATACTTAATCCTCATCTGGTCTTTGTGTTCCCAAGTAAACTCAGGACCACATTTCGAATTCCATCTAACTTTCACAAGCGTTATTTTCCTATGTTTTAACTTCTTAATTTCTCGATCCATAATCTCTACAGGTTCTTTGACAAAAACGGAAGTGTTCTTGTCACTTGATCTCCTAACCAAATGGCACATGAAAATTAGCATCGCTAGACACTTCTTCAGAATTTGCTCAACATGAAAGGTTGATTGTCATGCATGCATACTATCTCTGGTAAACCTCAACATATAAGCTACAAGACCAATCCTTTCAACGAATCTCAAACTGGCCCCAAAATGCAACTTACGCCTTCCAAGGCGGTTACTTTTATCATACCCGATCACCCACCTCAACCTCTAACGGTTTATGTCTTTTATCTGCATATCTTTTGAGATCTCTCGCGCCGCTTTGAGGCTTTTCCTTTATTCAATACCACATTATCAGTCGTTTTCTTTGTACTAACTCAAGTTAGCAAAACTACTCTTCTATAATCTCACTGACCATAGAAACTATAAAATTAGGCGCCCTACCCATGTTTTTTTTTTTTCCTTCCCATCTTTTACGAAGACACCAATGCTCAAATGATAAACTACACCAAAATCGATCAACATGCCCCAATTATATCTCTTCAATGGTCTGAATCTACCGTTCACATTTATCCATCGCTTGAGGATGATATAAGCAGAGTACTCAAATTCCCATCGAGTCATCTAACTACTTTATGCAGCATGTTCTGCCAAAACCACAAGGTAAAAATCCATCTCAATCTGAGTTAACGTCTCAGAATCTTCCATTCTCCTTGCTATTATCTTATTCAAATATAAATCTTGCCAACTGTCACATATTGAAATATCTTCTTGTTATAGCTAGAAAATGAGCTAACTTGGTCAGTCTATCGACCATCACCTAATTCACATCATACTCACTACTTTACCTTGTAAATTTTAGGATAACTCCTTATGGGATTTCTATCTTCATTTTTCCACCTCAATTTCTTAGGCCTTATTGCACAGCTAAGCAATTTCGTTGGTAGAAATATTACGATATTTAATCTATACATTCTCTTCATATTTTGGTGTTGACAAACATGCAACATATAACACATAACGTAAAATGCTTAAGTTACTCGTAATCACAAATCATCAATTCATACGTCAACATCTTTGCCGTTCAAGTTTTCTTCAACACCAAATTAAGTTCGCACCACCGAGTAAATCTACTAAAGAAGGATAATGAACATTACAAACTTTAATTTGTTGAATGATCAAAGAAATTTTTTTCCAAACCTTACATTTTTTTATAAAATGGGACAAACATTTTTAAAACATATACAAAATATTTTTTGTATTTATAAAAAATATTTTATTCAAAATAAAAATTTTGAATTTAAATTTTCTACCCAAAAAATGGATAAGAACAGTTCAGAAAAAACCTTTCCCCACAAAGGACTAAAATCGGAGCGTCTAAAAATGGGCAGGTCCCCTTAATTTTTAAGGGGGACTGGCCACTATAATTAAGGGGACCGGCTTTGTATAATTAAGGGGACCGGCCAAATAAAAAATGAATATTTTTTCCTATAAATAGTGGACTGTTTCTACAGATTTTCTTACCTCTTTGCACATAGTTTTCTCAGATCTAAAACCTCATTTCAAACCCTTTCCTTTTATCACTTAACTTATTATAAGTATGTTTAAAATGTGATCCAATCATCCATTCATTCAAGTGTAAGAGAAGAACTCTTGTTATCGTCAAGATACGAAGTTATGTAGTTAGTGCATTTGTGACATGTTTTACATTCATAATGTATTGATCGAGTCTATGTATTCTAATCATTATAAGTATAGTTAGATCAGGGTGATCTTAGTAAGTAGTGATAGATTGGTGTAATCGTAGTAGTATCTTGATGAAGTGAAGTTGTGAAGCAAAGTGAAGTTGTGAAGTGAAGAGAAGAGTTGTTGAAGTTAGAGTGAATTTGTGTCAGTGAAAGCCAAGATTGTGATTGTCGTGATTGGTTTTGTGTGTGGTGATAGATTGTTCTACTAGGATTTAGAACTCTGACATTTAGCTTTGGTCGAAAATTGGTAGGTAAGCGTCCACTTCAAACTACCACGCAGTTGTGTACGGTTTTCTCCGCCTAAAGAGAGCTTGTTGACTAGTGAAGTAACTCTCGAGTTGGGTACTCGGGAAGTGTAGTAGGGCGAAGAGGTGCTTCATGACCGAACCACTACAAATCATCGTGTCCGGTTTGTATTTCCTTTTACTTATCTCTTTACTTTTATGCTCGCATTTATCGCTTTATATTTATATTTGCAATTGTGTGATGTGTTGATTATATAGTTTTAATTATGTTTATGTCATAAGTAAATGTGAATATTGTGTGTTGGTTTGTATTGTTGTAAATCGATGTATTTACTATGATGTATATAACACTCGTAATGAACATCATCATTTGATGTCACGCCTTGATCTGGTAATTTGTACGAAACATTTTAGGGTAATCTTAAATGGAAACGTATTAACCCCTCTACGATTTCCACAATGGTTCTCAGAGCCTGCGTCAGCTTAATTTTCATAAACAAAATGGTTTTAAAAATTGGAGTACGATCCATGTATCCAATTACCCATTAAGTGGGAATTAAATTATGAAAAGTTGTTTTGTTGATGATTGTATTAGTTTTGATGTTATATACACTAATTATACTAGCTCGAGATAAAAATGATGCTTAAAATAAGTGTTATATGTTCGGTATCAAATTCAGAAAGTTGTACACCTTTCCGCAAAGTCAGAAAACAATTTTTTACAAAAATCGTAATTCTGTTGTATCAGTAGGCAGACCCTTAGAATATTTGGGTGGCCCCTTTAATTCTTGGCCTGGTCCCTTAATTAATTCAAGGGAACGTGCAAACCCCCAATCTGTCTGATTCGCAGTTTTTCAGATAACTATTGAATATTCATATAAAATCAACCGTAACTCCGTAGAAGTCGTGCCACTCGGCGTTTTGAAGATAATTGAGTCTACTTTCATTTAAAAATACTTCCAAGTAATTATTCCAAACTTAAAGAAGTCAGAAAGATAAAATACTACATGGTGGTCAAAAATTTGTGTTTCGTTTTGACGTAAAACTTGTATTTTACCTTTTCCTTCGAGTTGAGCATTCCTAGTTGGTATATCTTTGAAAAATTAAGTATCTATCTTTTCAAAATATTGATCTTGATTAACTTATGAAATGGGGAGGAAACTATTTTATTTTCAAATGAAACCGAGCTAAGTATACATTGTTGTATTTAATATACAAAACGACAACAGGTGCTTTTATGTGTTATGCAATATGATTATGTGCACTTCTTTGTGTTTTAGTCTTGTTAATAGAAAATATTAAATGATCGTTGCTTTTGAAATTTAGCTAATTGAATATCTTAGCACCTGTGCCATGTATTCTATTCGTTTGTGGCTAGTTTTCCAGATTATGCCTAACTAGAGTTTTTGCTAGATTTCTTGCATTAAGATTAAAAAATTGTTCTTGCATTGCATATAGGCATAGATGGCTTAATGTTACTCAAACATCTTGTAAATCTTTTCGAGTATGGGAATATACTTAGGAATAAAAGTTTAATAACTTGTCTAGTATATTTTTAAATGAGTTAAAACTAGTCGCCTAAATATTTCAAATGATTTAATCTATTTTCAACAACACGTTTAAATATTTTCAACAACTTACCTTGTTTGACCTTAGGTTGTTTAAACAAGAGAAAATGGATCATTTTAATATATTAGTATTTAAGTAAAAGAAAATGTATTTTCAAACTATGCGTGTGTTTGAATTGATCCAACATAACACACCTAATTTTATTTTATATAGCATTTTACAAGAGTTGTGTTTAATAATACTTATGATTTGTCAAAAGTGTGCACATTGTACGTAACAATAAATAGTCTTTCACATAATCAAAATATAAAACAATCATGAAGCAATAAGTTAACTTTTCATCATTCATTAACCTTATTCTCACGAATGATCTTAGGATTAATGAAACACACTATTAAAATATTTATTTATTTTCTTTTAAATGAGTGTTCGTGAGGGTCAAGAAAGATCTCGAGTATATATCGATTCATTATTCAAATTATGGTTGATATATTTATCAAATTTAATTGACAAGTTTTTTTTTAGTATGGACATGAAATTGGATTCTTATTTGTTTAGCTTCAAGACTATATCAATATATAACAAAAGATATTATCTTGGATCTACATACTCAATCACACTAGATTGATATTAAAATAATTACATCATTTTCTAGATGAAAATAATATGCATCGGATCATAACTCACACTTGTGTTGATGATGCCATATTGAGTCTACTTGTCCAATGGTTGTGTTCTAAATATTAAACTAATATGTTTTATACATCCATAAAATACACAATAAAGTAGGATTGACGACTTGGATGTTTCGTCCGAAATATTCAAGCAATTTACATTGCAATGCAATTGGTAAATGTGTCATTTTTGAAAAACCAAACACAAGCAAACTAACAATATATGTAAACTTTGCTCATACAATAGAAAAGCACAACTCAAAGCTAAAATTCACTTTTAACTAAATTCTCAAATAAGAATAATATTCTTGTTTATTCACCTAGGATAACATGATATTTGGAAAACATTATGTTTAAAGATTTTATGAACTTATCGCATTAAACGATTGATAAAGGATAATATATATCCTATGCATTTTATTTTCTTCGTAGCATAAATGGTTGTGTTACAAGAAACTACACTACATATAATTTGAAAAATATAAGTTATTAGAAAATAACATATCAAAATATGTGTCAATGCATAAACAAGTAAAAATACATTTATTCAAATACTTATTTAATTATAATATACAACATTGATAAGAATAATAATTTTAGAAAAGCATATTTGTTTAAAAAATAAAATATGTCTCTTTTCAATTATTTATCATTAAAGAATCGCAAACTCAATTAAGATAAATAATATTGATGAGTTTACAAAACAAAGGAATCATTCTTAAAACACTCCTAAATATAACATATTCTTCTTGTCACAAATAAGCACATCTCTTGGATTTTGAAATTCAATCACTTAAACACACATGTAATAACTAAACACATACAAGATGACTTTAATATAAGACATCCATAAAATCCAATTCCGCAGCACTATGCCATCAAACCAAACCATCCTATAAATCTGAACAAAAGATAAAACTCTTGCTACGCTTTCTAAGCATTCAACACAACTCTATTAATGTGTAAGATATATCATCTAGATCTACCGTCATAAAAACACAGTTGTTTGAGCCATATTAGGCGAAGTATTAGAGGATCAACCATATCTCATCTTTGCTACATTTCGATAGGTAAAGTTAAACTAAATAAACAAGTAGTAACTTAAGTTAGTTTACATTGATGAAATTTGTCTTTCATTAGAATGTCTTATCAAACAAGTAGTAACTAGGATTGTATCAAACGTTCCTAGATTCGTGGCATCTTACATATGTGTTTTTGAAGTTTCAAGATGATAACTTATTCCTATGTGATACGATTATATGCCTTCGTGATTATTTTGATGATCAACGATTATTTGTTTGGTTATTAAATGCATGTTTATTATAAAGGTTTTTGTCTTTGTTAAATAATTCCAATATAATATTTCTTAGTTTATCTAGATAATACATGCTCTTAAATGCTAAATGTTAACATGTTTTACAAGATGTTTGCGTTTAAAGTAATCATGTCTATTATGCGTTGTTTACATAACTTGTGTGTTAATTGTGCACCTACACTATGTCAGTTTGATGCATAACGGATTAGGTATGCCTATCACATAAATTTTTATATGTCATATAGTCTTACACATTAATCTCTTTGATTAATATGTTGATGCATGCTTAAATACTCTTATATGCTTAATTTATGTGTTTTATGCATCTAGGTTTATATTTATGACACTAGAATTTATACCCTTATTACATGCGACCTTTAGTGTTACAATCCAAAAAGTTATAATAGTCGCAAAATTGTCTTAAATCTCCTAGAGTCTCCATACACACACTTTTTTTCATCATCTCGTTTCCTACTACATAATTCACTCTTTTATCAAGGGAAGGTTAGATACAAATCTAATTCACCTCTAAGTAGGTTTGACCATGGTTGTTAAGATCTCGATCCTGATCTTAGGATCTTACGATTTTACAATACTTCAAAGCAAAAACGATCCGGATCTACAATAGTATCTTTGCAAGCACAAGACTTATAGGATCCTGAACTTGTGCAAGGATCTTAAGATCAATCTGATCCGATCATATTTATCTCGAACCTCCAACTAAAAAGACTAGAGATTTATGGATAGTGTTTTTTGCACAATTAAAAAAACAACATGTTAATCTTCTTAAACATTTCATAAGTATAATTTATGACAACATTTTTATGAAATATTCATATAATTTTGTGTTTATGATATATTATAATTTGTAGATTTGTATAATATTACAAAGACTATTAAGAAAATGACATTATAGTAGGATCTTAAGATCCCGATTGGATCTTCGATCTTGATCTTGCAAAGACGACACGATCCTGGGTAGGATCCCGATCTTGAAAACCTTGGGTTTGACAACTTAAATATTTCGTCCGAAATATTCAAGTAATTTTAACTTGCGATTACAAACGTTAAAAGTCATATCTGAAAATTCATATTCAAGCCATTTAACAACATATGTTAAATCGCTCTTCCGAAATCTAAAATCTAACATCAACCTTCGAATGACAACGGGCTTACAATTTTTTACATAATTGATTCGTAGCTTCTTTAATATACACACCTTGAGACTAAGTACATTCACTTGCGTTAGTCCTTTCCATCCCCCGAGGGGGTGGAACCATCCCCAACGGACAAACACTACCCCCTCCGGAATGTCACGATGTTTTATCGTCATGCTCACCTCATACATAATAAGGATCGAACTTTATCAATCGATATTAGGAAGAAAACTCATCAAAATCCGTCATCATTTCCTTCGCGACAATGTCCAAAAGAAAATTTCTTCATTGAAAAAGTTTCATCGGAAGACAACATCGCCCGCATCCTGTCACACCCCGCCTAGGCTGAAACACGAGGCGTAACATCATGGATATCATCACAACACAATGGTGTCAACAATAGAGAGAACTATATGAAATAGATAAACAAACGAGACACAATGTGTCATGACAATCACAACACAGGATCAAGAGTCTTGCATTACGATCGCTAAGTCATTACCGCCAGGAAAACATAAATCCAAGGGTCTAAACAATCAAATAACAACCAAGTATCAAACAATTCAAATGACTTAAATAAAATCTCTAGGAGAATGATTCCGCATGCAAGCCTACGGTCTCACTACCACTCTTCCTAACTTCAACACCTCAAGAGAGTTACCTGAAAAGATCTTAAAACGTCACCCAAAGGATGGTGAGAGCATAGGTTTTACGACACAGCAATTCCAACTTTAAAATAAATTACTGTGATTAATAAAACATGGCAGGACAATTAAGCTAGCTACTATACAAGCTACATGCAATCATACCAAACAACCACAATTGGGACGGAACGTGCCCACGATCCACATCATACAGTCATGGGTAACCCCGTTACCCTCCGATCGGAACACACAGAAATGGGTAGAAGCACTACCCTCCAATTGGAACACACATAAATATAAATGGGTAGCATCGCTACCCTCCAATTAGAACACACAGAAACTTCACCACATGTAGCACATAACATATAATAACCACTTAAATGCTCATGCACTAAATAAAATCACATAATCACAGCAACTTAAAAACATTTCCAAAATACTTGCATCATTTTCACCCCAAAAAAACATAAGAAAAGAGGGGCTATGAAACTCACCTGAATGCTCAAACGCAGCTTCCAAATCTTAACACGCAACTATACAAATAAATAAACACGGTTACACGTGACCAAGCTAAAAGCTCTAGTCCATGTAAAACACATATGATAGATGTCTAAGGGTTTAGTTAACCATCATGGGTCATCCCGACACCATGCCCAATCTTAACCATCTCATTAACACTTTACACTAGCTACTTATAATTAAATCAGAATTGCAGAATTTTAGTGTCTCTTTATGTGCTCAAAACCCTTACTTAATGACCTTCATAATTTATACCAAAAATCACCCATGTTCATTTATGAGTACTACCTTGTGATTCCCAAGTATTACTTACATGTGTATCTACCTCAAATAAAATCAAACTTCAAAACTGTCCTAATTCGGATCTGATTGCACACCAAAATGTATCACTCTAACTACCATACTTAGACATGCTTTCAGAGGCTAGTTTTCACAGGATTATCAATAGACATATGGAAATTAACTACTGTAGAAGGGCTAAGCTTAATTCCACTTTTAAGTTAGGATTTTACCCTCACAAACATGACCTAATTCTGACCCGTATTTACTGTTTTGACCACTTTTGTTGCAGAGGTTATTTGAATGCCTTCCCGACCTTAAAAACTTTCGAGGCCAGATTTTATGAAAAGTAGACTCTTTTGGCTTATTCATAAACTCAAGAAACATATCAATACACGTTTTTATCATGTAGATATCAGTCTTTGAACACGACCCAAAATTCTGCTCAACCCTAAATCAAGTTTTAACGCAAATCTAACCTAACCAATTGCATGAACATGAACCAAATCAAGCTCTAATCATTCTAGCATCATTAAATATCATTAATATTCTGTATTTTATGAACCCAGAATCCACCATCATAAAGTGTTACATTCATGCATATTAAGAACTAGGATAACACATTTACCTAGATGATTAGCACCTAAACAACACTCTTGATTGACTCTTGGATCTAGCAATGAAAATCAATTCTTCTTAGGGTTTTGGGGGGCTGAGATCGTACGCACACAAGAAGAGGGGAGAAAAGAATGGGCCAAGTTTGGGTTTTAAATCTATATTCTACAAGTCCTAGTCCAACACAATCTAGTTTAGAAAAAAACTTTTTTTTTCTTTTAAACTAAAACCGCCCCCCCCCCCTTAATATAAATGTATAATAGATTTGTATTATTATTTTATAATTATTAATTAACTAATTTACTTCATTCCCTTAAGTTTTTATAAAAACCTAAGCTAATTTGATTAAACATTTTTACTTAAACGCTACTTACTAAACTTTCTAAATATAAATTTTCATTCACCAACCCACTTTCTATTTTTAGAAAGTTTGCTACAAACTTTCATATTTCACTCACCTATTTCATTTCTAAAATGCACTTTCCCAAAAACGCTAACACTTAACACAAGAATAAACAGTACCCGCAATGCATGCACTACGTCTTACATTTCCAATATCACGAAACACAACCCCCACCGAGAACAAATGGAATACTTAACACCAAACTCATATGCACACAAAATAAGATAATCATTTACCTCAAAAATGACATCATGCACATATTTAAACCACTTCAACATACCATATAGAACACTCCACCAAGAAACAAACAAGATGGGACAACTAGCCATTTTCTAAAGTGTAACTAACCTACTCAAATCATGGTTGTCACAGTATTCCCTCCTTATGGAAATCTCTTCCTGAGATTTAACTAGTTGGTTCAAGAGCCTGATCAACAAATAACTGAGGATACTTAGACTTCATATGGTCTTCGCGTTCCCAAGTGAACTCGGGACCACGCTTTGAATTCCAATGAACTTTCACAAGTGGTATTCTACACTTTCACATGTCATCCCCTCACGATCCATAATTTTCTACAGGTAACCTCAACCCACGAAAAGTCTTGTCGATTTTGAGTTCATTCAACGGCACATGCAAATTAGCATCCGCCAAACACTTCTTTGGATTTGACACATGGAAAGTGTCATGCACGTTATTCAACTCCTCAGGTAACCTCAACCTATGAGCTACAAGGCTAATCCTTTCAAGGATCTCAAACGGTCCTACATATCTCGGTGCTAACTTACCCTTCTTTCCAAAACGAACTACGCCCTTCCAAGGCGTCACCTTTAACAATACACGATCTCCCACCTCAAACTCTAACGGCTTACGCCTATAATCAACATAGCTCTTTTGACGATCTCTCGCCGCTTTGGGCTTTTCCTTTACCAACACTACCTTATCAGTCGTTTCTTGCACTAACTCGGGTCCAATCAAACTACTCCCTCCAATCTCTGCCCATAGAACAGGCGATCTACATTTCCTACCATACAAAGCTTCAAACGGAGCACACCGAATGCTCAATTGATAACTACCACCAAAATCGATAACACATGCCCTCATTATATCCTCCAAAGTCTGAATCATACGTTCACTTTGTCCATCCGCTTGAGGATGCTAAGCAGTACTCAAATCCAATCGCGTCTCTAACACTTTCTGCAGCGTCTGCCAAAACCACGAGGTAAATCATCCATCTCAATCTGAGTTGATCGTCACCAGAATTCCATTCCTTGCTATTATCTCATCAATATAAATCCTTGCCAACTTCACATCTTGAAATCTTCTTGTATAGCTAGAAAATGAGCTAACTTGGTCAGTCTATCGACCATCACCCAAATCACATCATACTCACTACTTTGACCTTGGAAATTTAGTGATAAAATCCATGGTGATTCTATCTCATTTTCACTCAAGTATCTCAGGCTGTGTGCAGCAAGCCAAAAGTCTTTGACATTGCAGCCTTCACCTCTTAAACAAATCCGACATTTGCTAACATAGGTAGCAATATCCTTTTCTTCACATGGCTACCAATACATGTCTCCAAGGTTATAGTACGTTTTATCCGCTCCCGGATGTACCAAGTACCTTGATGCATGGGCCTCATCCCTTACACTTCCTACCAATAGAACCTAAATTCGATCCATAAAGTACAAACTCTCGTCTCCTTTTCTTTCCATCTGTGGATCTAAACCATGAAGCCTTTTTGCGAGTACGTTCCCCTGCTTGGATGCCTCACTTTGGGCTGCCAGTATCATTCCTCTTACTCATCTTGATTTCACTCTCTCCTTTCTACTCAACGCATCACCCACTACATTCGCTTTATCGGAGTATCACACAAGTCATTCTTCAAAGTCTGAAAAGCCTCTTCTTGTTCTACGCTCCACTCATACTTTTGATTCCTCTCAGTTAGGGAAGTAAGGGGGTTCAACAATCTAAAAAAAATTGCGATGAACGTCGGTAGTAACCTGCCAATCCTAAGAATAATCATCCAATTCCTCACTGCCTCACTCTTACTCGGGTCCACGTGAATCCGTTATGGTTGACCACGTGACCAAGAAAATACACTTCTTCTAACCAAAACTCACACTTAGAAAACTTAGCATACAACTTCTCCTTCCTCAGTGACTCCAACACTAATTTCAAATGAACTTCATGTTCCTCTTTCGAATTTGAGTAGGCCAGAATGTCATCAATGAATACGATGACAAACCTACCTAAGTACGGTTTGTAAACCCGGTTTATTAAGTCCATGAAAACTGCCGGTGCATTGGTTAATCCGAAAGGCATAACGGTAAACTCAAAATGTCCATACCTTGTTCGAAATGTGGTCTTTGGAATGGCATCCTCATGCACTCGTAGCTGATGATAACCTGACCGAAAATCTATCTTTAAGAAAGGACACGCTCCTCATACTGAATCAAACAAGTCATCAATCCTAGGGAGTGGATAACAGTTTTTAACAGTTAATTTGTTCAACTCCCTATGATCAATACACATGCGAAAAGAACCATCATTCTTCTTCATGAATAACACATGTGCTCCCCACGGAATATAAATAGGTCATATAAAACCCTTATCTTCTAACTCTTGAAGTTGTTCAGACAATTCTTGCATTTCCAAGGGTGCTAGACGATATGGAGACTTCGCGGCTGGCATCGCTCCATGAACCAAATCTATGCGGAACCAACTTGTCGTCGTGGTGGTCAATCGACAAACTTACTAAAACACATCATACAATCCAATAAAATCTCGTACGACGGAAATATCACTCAATTTCGATTCACCTACCTTTGTGTTCAATAAGGTTTTCACGACTCCTTGAGTACGTTCACCATGAACTCGACGTATCTCATCACCTTCCAACGGTAGCCTAACCACCTTCTCATGACATACTATCACAAACTTCCTCTTGGATAACCAGCCCATTCCCATAATCACATCAAAGCTTCTAGGACTCAACGGTATCAATGAACTCCAAGGGTTACGAACAATCGAATAGGATAACAAACAAATATCGAGTCAAAGGCTAGGATGCATATAGGAGAAACCACATATGCAAATAGACGTGGATCAAATGACATAAGAATCCTTTGAAAGAAAGGATACATATATGCACCGAGTGAAAGCGCAAACTAAAGAAAATCAACAGGCGTACCACGACAAATCAACACATAAAAAAATCAATAAGAAAGACGGAAATTCTTATACCAATCATCGACTTTACTCGAAAGGCCAAATTAAATAATGTTTTTATACAAATCAATTTAAATTAAGAAATTCACTTTAAGTATAAAATCATTTTTAATAATAATAAAATTATCTTAAATGTAATCATTAAAAAATTCCTTCTGGTTGTCATAAAAATCTAGAGATGGTTATCAAATTGTGTATCGTACCTTACCACTATGAATAACTTTAAACCTGTTTCTTTTAAATAAAATCTATTTAAAAAGATCATTTTATACACAGTTTTCTCTAAACACCAACACAATACTTCCAAAGGGTTTTTATAATTAGACATCAATTATAAAATATGTTACTCAAACAAAGGACACCATAATACCAAAAGGGATCGTAAAACACTATACAGACCCTAACACAATTCTATTGTTGAAAACGAAAGAAAATACTAGGAACCATATACTCAAAATAAAATCAAATGAACTCGTACAAGAAAACTCATGCAAGACGTTAGATACCCAAAAGAAAAACGTAAGGTCTTATCCAAAATAACGATCAAGAGAGCAAACCTAAAAGCATAAACACTAACACTTCGCCAACGGGTTACGAAAACCAAAGGATATACAACCAAGGGAGTAATGATCCACACTAATATGTTCGAAACAATTAGTGCTTAAAAGAAACATTTGATACTCATACGAGTAACCAATGCAACGAAAGAACTAATGAAACGCGCCTATAATCGAAAGAGCAGATTCCGAACAACCAATATACATCGAGACGTCGAATAGGAAAAATCAGGCATCCTTACTAACAAAGTATGATGAAGAGATGCTAAGCTTAGACTTAGGCAATCTGAACAAATAACCGAGCAAACGAGTAACCTCTATAATAGCAATATTAGGTATCCACAAATACTAGATATAAGAGAAACTTACTATCTCTACAACTCAACTTAACATATCCTCCAATAAGAATAATTCTCTATCCATACCACCATCCTTCTCATGAAAACACATATCAAATAAAAAACATATTACACTACCACCTTACAACCAAACACAAATAAATGCAATCATGGTCACAAGTCTACGTGTGTGATGCCTTTATAATTATGTTGGCCACCATAATTATAAGTGCCTCTTTTCACACGTGTACTTACTTCCAAGATTACCCATTTCAATCATAATTCACATCTAAGCACATATGCCACATTGCACATCTTAAACCACTCCAACTTAACACATAAAGGATGCTCCATTACATAACTACTTACTTATATCAAAATAAAATCGAAACGACATAAAGGAACGAAAATCTCGCAACAATTCCCAAAATACGAAATATCCGAAAGAAATAATCAATAACAACATGACGGGGTAAAGGACGGGATAAACTTATGCTGGGCCTCGCTTGGGTTTGACTTTGCCTCCGCAAAAATTACCCGACACCGCAGGTCCAGCCCTATTACGCGAATTCGACAAACGATCAACTATCTTATCTCCTTCGGTTCCACAAGAGGCTCCTTATAACGCTTAAGTCCAGTTGGAAAAACGGTTCCCCAACGAGACTTCTTACGGGTGGGGGAAAGACATAGCTAAAATACTAAGAAAGTAATACATATCATATCAGATAATGATAGGCAAAATAACTAAAATGACAACTTAGCAAAATACGAGATATATAAGCTATGCAAAAATAGAGGGGAGGCATAGCAGTTATAGCATTAAACACTTAAGCCCTAAATGCATCTACATGAAGGACCCCTAGGTTATAGTCTAGGGTCAACCACCTACTTCTCTATAACCAAAGGCTCTGATACCAATCTGTCACACCTCGGCAAGGCGAAAACGCGAGGCGTAATGAGAAAGGATATCATCACAACACAATGGCGTCTATATAAAGAATTCTACATGCAATAAATAAGCAAAATATAGGCACAAAGTGTCATAACCCCCCATAAACTAACCAAATTCCAAAGGCGTCTTTATTGATGAAACGAAGGTTCTCGCCAATAAAAAGACATGCAACATTTATTCATAATCCAAACAACGCAAAATTCGAGACAATAAAGCAATAATCTCCACGACATCCTATGGTCTCTTTCTAGCCACTTCTCTCTATCTTATTCGCATGTTGCTCACCTGAAAATGATGCTTAAACGTCAACATAATGTTGGTGAGAGTCATAGGTTTGAGACACATATAAAACATTCATACAATTGCTGCGATTACTGAAACAATTCATAACAACCATAAACTGGGTAGGCGTACCCATCCGATCCCATATCACAACAATGAGTAGGCGATCCGCTCCAAATTACGTCACTTACGCACCTAAAAGTCTACCAGCTGGAACTTATACTTAGGCATGGACCAACACATTATTGAGTATTATTTCAACCCTTCAGTTGGATTTGATTGAGTAGTAAACACCACTCTCCAACCGAACTCACATACCTCAAAACAACTCCAATTGATCACAAAGCCATGGAGCATATCACATCACAAATCAATAACCACATAACACATAATCACAGCAACTAAAAACATTTAAACTCATAGCATCATTTTCACCCCAAGAAAACATAAGAAAATGGGGCTATGGAACTCACCTGATTGCTTTGCAGCTTCCACAAACACTAGCACAAATCTAAACAACACGTGTTACACGCTACTAAGCCAAACGCTTAAGCACATGTAACAATCATATGATGGATGTCTAAGGTGTTTAATTACCCTCATGGGTCACCCCGACATCATGCCCGTCATTAACCAATTTGTTTACACACTTTTTCAAAGTTCTACAATTTACCTGAAAATGCAGAATTTTAGTGTCATTTACCATTTTCTAAACCACACCTACTGACCTTTATAAATATTACCAAAAATCACAAGTTCAATATCATGAGTTTACTATCTCCACAATTTTTCCACTAATTTATTTCCCCTCTTAAGTGCCCCAAATAAAATCAAACTTTTAACTACTCAGTTTCGGATCTGATTGCACACTAAAAAGTTTGGACCTAAAAACCATACTTAGACTCCAAATCAGAAGCTCTACTTTGGGGTATTTTTAATAGACACATAGAACTAAACTCTTGTAGGTTGTCTAATCCTAATTCGAATTTTAAGTGGGGGTTTTACACCTCGTAATCTGACCTAAATCTGACCCGAACTTACTGCTTTGACAACTTTTCTCGTAATCAACATTTGAATGACTTCCCGACCTTAAAAACTTTCGAGGCCAGATGTTCTGGAAACTAGACTCTTTGAGCTACATCATGGGCACCTGAAACTTGACAAAAGATTTTACCATCATCGAGATAATGGCCGAACAACACAGCCTCAAATTCTGCCCTAATTTAAATCAAGTTCTAACACGATCTAAACCCTAACGAATACACCCATATGATCCTAATTAAACCCTAATCATTGTAATATGATAAACATCATTAATTTACATATTTAATGAAACCCTAATTATCGATCTTAATAATTGGTACATGAATTAATGATTAATAATTAACAAAGTTTAAGTTGCCGTTCAAAAAAATAAAAAAAATAAAAAAAAAATAATTAACAAAGTTTAATTAATACTCACCTTAGAACTTGTTTTCTTCACAAAAAGCAAAATCCCTAATTTTTTTCTCCTCTTTTTCTCTTTGGTCGACCGATTCTCACAAGGGAGGATTTAGAGATTTTATTTTGTATTTATAATCTTCAATATAAATCCTAGATAATTCCTAATTAGTATTTGTTTCCAACTACAACTCTTTTTTTTCTTTTTCTTTTCTTTTTTTTCCAAAAACCGGCCGAATGGCCCTTTTATATATATATTTTTTATTTTATTATTAATTAACTAATTACTTGAATTACCTTAATTTTCTACAAAAACCTAAGTTTATTTGCGCATACCTTTTTGCATAAACGCACTTTACTAAACCTAAAAAAATAACTTTTCATTTTTATTAAACCTAACTTTCCAAAAAAATAAAAAATTCATTTATTTCATATCCTAACTACTAAAACCTAATCTTATCTTAAATCACTAACACAAAAATACATATACGTAATAATCACTTACACAATTAACACGAAACCGCTTAAATCACCAAAATCATTTCCTTGTCACCAAGAGTGAACGAAATGAATTCAACCAATCTCACTACCATTCCTATCTCATTGAGATGATCACACTCAATAGATTGACTACCAATTTCCCACATAATCCACATAAACGCATATAAACACATAAAATCACATACACCATATATTGCAACAGATTCACAAGTCAACACTAACGGTTTGACTAACCTGCTCAAATCATGGTTGTCACAGATAACAATCATAAAGGACCTAACTTTAGAAAGATCAGCATCATTAACATCCCTAAGCAACTTAACAGTTTCAAAGGCCAATATGCTATCGTTCATCTTCTCAAGCTCAGCAATGACGTCTAGCCTATATCCAACACGATCAGTATACTGCCCAACAATTTGGCTAATTTACCTACTTAGAGTAAAGTCCAACTCATTTTCCTTTTCAAATAAATATAGTAACATGTCCTTAAGTTGATTGGATTTGGCAT
>BQNB010078406.1:1389-30559 GCA_026074375.1 Tanacetum coccineum
TGGTTTCATTAGTGGTTTCTAAGTTAGATAGACTTGAATGTGCATATTTAGTCTATCCTATACTTCTTGCGATTTCGAATCAGTCCCAAATCGTCTGGGAGGTAGGTTATCCAGGTTGCAGTGAATAATCTCAATTATTCCCAAAACATATCTAATAATCTATAAAGATTATTAACCCTATCTAAAAGAGTTCCTGCGCTTTTTAAGTATATTAAGTGATAAGTGCGGTGACCGGTTAGTTCTTACACTAGGTAAGGAGTTAGTGATCCTCCCTAGTACCCATTGGATCCCATATTGACTAGATAATCCCATTGGATCCCGTACTACCAAAACCCGAGGTTACACGATAGTCAAGGAATATCAAACGAAACCATAATTTAACAGGAAATAATCATAACAATAGTAATTACATAACTAGGCCAGCACTTTAAGTGCTTAGCCGCTCATGAGCAAGAAATAAAAGAAATCATAGATTGAAAACTCATAATTCTTATAGTATTCGTATTTAAACGATTAAATACAAAAAGTAAGTAAAGTGTGATCTCCCTTGGACTTTAGGTGGAATTCTTTGAAGATTGGAAGCCTTTGTCGCCTCTCCAATTCGCTGTGGAGGAAGTGATGTCGGAATAGCTTGAATGAGGCCTCTATTTATAGGTATCAAACCTGTTACAGTGTAACTAATAAATATGTTACGCCATAACCTTCTTACACGGCATTCCATATTTAAGCAATCGTTACGGCATAACCATATATGGTGTTACGCCGTAACCTTCAAATAACTTCCATATGTACGTGATCTTCATTCCATATTTGTAGATCTTCATGGTTACGGCGTAACTAGATATGGTGTTACGCCGTAACTCTAACTTTGACAAGATTTCCTTCCAAATATATGGTTACGGCATAACTAGATATAGTGTTACGCCGTAAAGTCTTCCTTGATCTTCGTACTTGCTTAATTTATGTTACGGCGTAACCATTTTTGGTGTTACGTCGTAACATTCTTTAGAATTTACACTTTAAGTCCTTTTCCCTTTGTTTCTTGTCACTTTCCTGCATTTCACCTGAAAACTACAAAACAATAGAAAATATCTCATTTTCGAGTATTAATGAGACATTTGCAGGTATTTTAGGGGGTATTTTGCAACCAAAAAGTATTAAATATTTGATGTTACCCGAATCCTGGCCCTGCTGCTCTATACTGTCCTCAAGGTTGATAGGGTTCTCCAAATTGTGTGTAGTAAGCATCTTCAAGAGTTTTCCCTTCTTCCTTGAGTTGACATTCCTTTGTGTAGTGTGGTCCTTTGCATAGTTCGCTCCGAAAAAATTTTTTTTTTTCTGAGCAGCGTATATGTTTAGTGAACTAGAAGGGGGGGTTCGAATAGTTTTCCCCAGTTAATTTGACTGTTATAAAAAACTTTGCTTATAAATGCTTTGATTCAGTTGTTATGTTAATCAATCAACAATATGAATCACAACTAAACTATCTAATGTAATGAACTAAGTAAACAATAACAATATAGAGAGATAGAGAAAGAACATGATCAAAACAAGACAACCAAGAATTTTATAGTGGGTTGGCTATAATGCACCTCTTCGTTCCACTCCACTCCCGATTATCCACTCGAGATTTCACTATGTCAACAAGCTCCTTTTTAGGCGAATGAAAACCGTTTACCCACTCGCATTGGCTTTCTTTTTCCGACACTAACTAGATATCGATCCTAATCTTAGCTAGAACAGACTTCACTAATCTTTACACACTCACAAGAATATATACTACTTCTGGGATTACAACACAATCCACATCATAAATACATAATTTAACCCACAATTGATCTACACATAATCCAAATTACACAACAACACAAAGTAAAATATAATAAAGACTTGTGATCTTGAGGGAAGGAAAAAAAAGGAGATCACTTAATAACAATTCGTATGTAGAAGAAAACGATTGTTCTTACTCTTGGCACTGATTAGAAGAAGGAAGGAATGAAGAAAGAATTAATCGTTTGAAACAAGATCAAGGTATGTTAGTGATTAAGATATGTGTTTTAGAAAGAAAAAAGAAAGGAAATAGAGAAAAGTAGATCTGAGAAAATTCGTGGCAAGAGGTTCTGTTTTTCAGATGGGGTGGCCCATTATTTATATGAGACAAAAAGAGCCGTTGTGCTGGCGGTGGTCCCGGCGGTCCCAAATATATTAGGAGGCCGCCAGGACTATAAGGGGGCCTCCGTAGACTACGCTCCTCTTTTTGTCTTTTTGTGGGAAATGTGTTATCTGTTTAGACCTTTCATTATTTTTTTTTGGGTGGGGGGGGGAACTGATTTCAAATGTATATTTTTAATAATACATTTCCTTTCTTTTTAAATAAATATTTTGTTTATTATATTTTATAAAAACACTTTTATAGAAATGTAATGTTTAAAGAAAAAATATTTCTTAATCACTAATCATGTTTAATGGATTTGTTTATCCACACCTTAAGTGCTTAATCTAGAAATAAGAATTTTACGGTTAGTATTTATAAAACGTTTATTTTTATCGTAAACGTTTTTACATTTTGTTATTATCAAAACATCGAGAGGTCGAAAAATATAAATAACATTTTTAGACATTATTTGTATTAACAATATACTTTCTCATTAACTTTCTTAATTTCTCTCCCGAGGTTGTTGAGTTGGGCTTGTATAGCAGCTAGTCTGTCAGAAGTTTTAGTACCTTTTGGTTTTTGAGGATGTTCTGTTGTGCCATTTCTGAGAGTTATTTCAAACCCATTTCTTGGAAGGCTACTTTTGCTTCGGTGGCAGTTTTGGTGAGAATGACACCTTTTGAGTCAAGGGTCTAGTTAGAACATCTAGCCCATTATAAAACAAGATTACTTCCTGCATATCAGTCAAATAGTGCTGGGGGCATTTCACCAAGAGTTCCTTAAATCTTTCCCATGCTCAAAAAAGGCTTTTGTCTGGTTCTTGTTGAAAGTTGTTAATTTCCTCCATCTTCTTTGCAATACGAACAGGTGGGCAGTACTTGTTTAGAAACTTTGTTTTCAGGGTTTCCCAATTTGTAATCAAACCTGATGGTTCATTCCTGAATGTTCATTCCCAATTTGGTTTCTAAGGTCGATAGACCTGAATGTGCATATGCAGTCTATCCTATACTTCCTGCGATTCTGAATCAGTCCCGAATCGTCTGGTAGGTAGGTTATCCAGGTTGCAGTTATTAATCCCAACTATTTTTAAAACATATCTAATAACCTGTTAAGATTAGTAACCCCTCTGAAAGAGTTCCTGTGCTTTTTAAGTATCGAGTGATTTGTGCGGTGACCGGTCAGTTCCTACACCAGGTAAAGAGTTAGTGATCCTCCCTAGTACCCATTGGATCCCACCATGACAAGGTAATCTATTAGTGGGGCAAGCTAGGTCCAAACCACCCGTACTACCAAAACCCAAGGTTACACGATAGTCAAGGAATATCTAATGAAACCATAATTTAACAGGAAACAATCATAACAAAAGTAAATTCATAACTAGGCCAGCACTTTAAGTGCTTAGCCGCTCATGGTAACGGAAACACAGTAAGAGATAGAAGAAATCATATATTGAAAACTCATAATTCTTACAGGATTCGTAATTTGAACGATTAAATACAAAAAGTAAGTAAAGTGTGATCTCCCTTGGACTCCAGGTGGAATTCTTTGAAGGTTGGAAGCCTTTGTCGCCTCTCCAATTGGCTGTGGAGGAAGTGATGTCAGAATAACTTGAATGAGGCCTCTATTTATAGTTATCGTACCTGTTACGGCGTAACCAATAAAGGTGTTACGCCGTAACCAACTTACACGACATTCCATAATTAAGCAGCTGTTACGGCGTAACCAGATATGGTGTTACGCCGTAACCTTCATATAACTTCCATATGTACGTGATGTTCATTCCATATTTGTGGATCTTCAATGTTTCTTCGTAACTGGATAAGGTGTTACATCCGTAACAATAACTTTGGTTGGGGGGGGTGGTGGGAATAGGGGGGGAGGGGGGGGGGGGTGTGTGGGGGGGGAGGGGGCGGGGGTGGGTGGGGGGGAATCAAGAATTTCCCTTCCAAATATAGGGTTACGGCATAACTAGATATAGTGTTACGCCGTAAAGTCTTCCTTGATCTTCGTACTTGCTTATTTTATGTTACGGCGTAACCATTTTTGGTGTTACGTCGTAACATTCTTTAGAATTTACACTTTAAGTCCTTTTTCCCTTGTTTCATGTCCACTTTCCAGCATTTCACCTGAAGAACTACAAAACAATATAAAATATCTCATTTTCGAGTATTAATGGACATTTTTGCAGGTATTTTTAGGGGTATTTTGCCACCAAAAAGTATTAAATATTTGATGTTACCCGAATCCTGGCCCTGCTGCTCTATACTGTCCTCAAGGTTGATAGGGTTCTCCAAATTGTGTGTAGTAAGCATCTTCAAGAGTTTTCCCTTCTTCCTTGAGTTGACATTCCTTTGTGTAGTGTGGTCCTTTGCATAGTTCGCATCCGATCTGAGCAGCGTATATGTAGGAAACTAGAAGGGGGGTTGAATAGTTTCCCAGTTAATTTGACTGTTTTAAAACTTTGCTTATAAATGCTTTGATTCGAGTTGTATGTTAATCAATCAACAATATGAATCACAACTAAACTATCTAATGTAAATGAACTTAAGTTAAACGGGGAGTAAATAACCAATATAGAGAGATAGATAAAAACATCAAACCTAAGACACCAGATTATAGTGGTTTGGCTATGAAGCACCTCTTCGTTCCTACTCCACTACCCGAGTACTCCACTCGAGATTTCACTATGTCAACAAGCTCCTTTTAGGCGAAGAAAACCGTTTACACGTCGCTTGCTTTCTTTTCCGACACTAAGCTAGATCTCAATCTAATCTTAGCTAGAGAACAGACTTCAGCTAAAGTCTTTACACACTCAAAGATAATACTCTTGGATTGGACACACAATCCAAATCATAAATACATAGATTTACAACAATGGAACTACACATCATCCAATTTACACAACACACACAAAGGTTAATATAGATAAAAGACTTTGATCTGAGGAGGATAAAGAGCGTCACTTAATAACAATACGTATGTAGAAGAATACGATTGTTTCTTCTCTTGCACTTTAGATTAGAAGAAGAAGAATATCTGAGAAGAAAGAATTACTCGTGTTGAAACAAGATCAAGGTATGTTAGTGATTAAGATATGTGTTTTAGAAAGAAAGAAAGAAGAGAGGAAAGTAGATCTGAGAAAATTCGTGGGCAATATGGTTCTTTATTCAGATGGGGTGTGCCCATTATTTATATGAGACAAAAAGTAGCCCGTTGTTGGCTGCGGTTGGTCCCGGCGGTCCCAAATATATTAGGGGGCCACCGTAGACTACGCTCCTCTTTTTGTCTTTTTGTGGGGAATGTGTTTAGTTAGTGTGTGTTATAGAACCATTCATTTTTTATTTGGGGGGGGAGGGGGAACTGATTTCAATTTATAAATGTTAAATAATACATTTCATTTATAAAATAAATATTTGGTTTTTAAATTTTTATAGAAAACACTTTTATAGAAATGAAAGGTTTAAGAAAAAATATTTTCCTAATCACTAATCATGTTAATGATTTGTTTTATCCACACCTTAATATTAATCTTAGAAACGAAATTTTTACGTTGTTAGTAATTTAATAAACGTTTATTTTATCGTAAAGCTTTTTACATTTAGTTATTATCAAAACATCGTGAGAGTTCGAAAATATAAACAACATTTTAGACATTTATTTGTATACAATATACTTTCTCGTTAACTTTCTTAATTTCTCTCCCGAGGTTGTTGAGTTGGGCTTGTATAGCAGCTAGTCTGTCAGAAGTTTTAGTACCTTTTGGTTTTTGAGGATGTTCTGTTGTGCCATTTCTGAGAGTATTCAACCATTTCTTGGATGGCTACTTTTGCTTCGGTGGCAGTTTTGGTGAGAATGACACCTTTTGAGTCAAGGGTCTAGTTAGAACATCGAGCCCATTATAAAACAAGATTACTTCCTGCATATCAGTCAAATAGTGCTGGGGGCATTTCACCAAGAGTTCCTTAAATCTTTCCCAGGCTCAAAAAAGGCTTTCGTCTGGTTCTTGTTGAAAGTTGTTAATTTCCTCCATCTTCTTTGCAGTACGAGCAGGTGGGCAGTACTTGTTTAGAAACTTTGTTTTCAGGGTTTCCCAATTTGTAATCAAACCTGATGGTTCATTCCTGAATGTTCATTCCCAATTTGGTTTCTAAGGTCGATAGACCTGAATGTGCATATGCAGTCTATCCTATACTTCCTGCGATTCCGAATCAGTCCCGAATCGTCTGGGAGGTAGGTTATCCAGGTTGTAGTGATTAATCCCAACTATTCTTAAAACATATCTGATAACCTGTTAAGATTATTAACACCCTTTAAAAGAGTTCCTGTGCTTTTTAAGTATCGAGTGATTTGTGCGGTGACCGATCAGTTCCTACACCAGGTAAATAGTTAGTGATCCTCCCTAGTACCCATTGGATCCCACCTTGGACAAGGGTAATCTGATTAGTGAGGTGCAAAAGCTTATGTCCAAACCACCCGTGCTACCAAAACCCAAGGTTACATGATAGTCAAGGAATATCTAATGAAACCATAATTTAACAGGAAACAATCATAACAAAAGTAAATTCATAACTAGGCCAGCACTTTAAGTGCTTAGCCGCTCATGGTACTTGGCAATAACAGTAAGAGGATAGAAAGAAATCATAATATTTAAACTCAAATTCTTACAAGAATTAATAGATTTGAATGATTAACTTACCAAAAGTAAGTAAAGTGTGATCTCCCTTGGACTCCAGGTGGAATTCTTTGAAGGTTGGAAGCCTTTGTTCGCCTCTCCAATTGCTGTTGAGAAGTAATCTTAGAATAACTTGAATGAGGCCCGTCTATATTTATAGTTATCGTACTGTTAACGAGCGTAACCAATAAAGTTGTTTAATCACCGTAACCAACTTCAACGACATTCCATAATTAAGCAGCTGTTACGGCGTAACCAGATATGGTGTTACGCCGTAACCTTCATATAACTTCCATATGTACGTGATCTTCATTCCATATTTGTGGATCTTCATGGTTACGGCGTAACTGGATAAGGTGTTACGCCGTAACTATAACTTTGACGAGATTTCCTTCCAAATATAGGGTTACGGCGTAACTAGATATAGTTGTACTGCGTAAAGTCTTCCTGTGATCTTCTATCATGCTTAATTTATGTTACGGCGATAACCATTTTTGGTGTTTACGCTTCTAACATACCTTAGAATTTACACTTTAAGTCTTTTTCCTTGTTTTTTGTCACTTTCCTGCCCGGCATTCAGCATCCTGAAAACTACAAAACAATAGAAAATATCTCATTTTCGAGTGTTAGTGAGACATTTGCAGGTATTTTAGGGGGTATTTTGCCACCAAAAAGTATTAAATATTTGATGTTACCCGAATCCTGGCCCTGAGCTCTATACTGACCTCCAATGGTTGATAGGGTTCTTTCCAAACTGTGTGTAGTAAAGCATCTTCAAGAGTTTTCCCTTCTTTTTTTCCTTAGGGGGTGTGATCTACTGGGAGTGGGGCCTTGAGTGACATTCCTTTGTGTAGTGTGGTCCTTTAGCATAGTTCGCCATCATCCGATCTGACAGTCGTAAATGAGTAGGAAACTAGAAGGGGAGGTTGAATATTTCGACGTTAAATTGACTGAATTTAAAAACTTTGAGCTTTAAAAAATGGCTTTGATTCGAGTTGTGTAAAATGTTATATCAATCAAGTCCATAAAGAATCACAACTAACTATCTAATGTAATGAACTAAGTAAAACGAAATAACAAATAGAGAGATAGAGAATAAACGATCGAACCAAAAACACCAAGATTATAGGGTTCGGCTACGGATGCACCTCTTCGTTCCTACTATCCACTCCCCGAGTACTCCACTCGAGATTTCACTATGTCAACAAGTCTCCCTATAGGAGTGAGAAAACCGTTTTTACACTGTCGCGTACTTTTCATGTTTCCGACACTAAGCTAGATATCGAGTCCTAAACTTAGCTAGAACCAATCTATAGACTTTCATTAAGTCTTTACAACACTCCACAAGATATATACTCTTGGATTGACACACAATCTAAAATCACAAAATCACAATTTATACAATTGGATCTACACATAATCCAATTACACAACAACACAAAGTTAATATAATAAAGACTTGTGATCTTGAGGAGGAAGAAGGAGATCACTTAATAACAATTCGTATGTAGAAGAATACGATTGTTCTTCTTTGCACTTGATTAGAAGAAGAAGGTAAGGAAAAAGAATTAATCATTTGAACAAGAATCAAGAGTATGTTAGTGATAAAGATATGGGTTATAGAAAAGAAAGAAAAAATAGAGAAAAGTAATCTGAGAAAATTCGTGGCAAGAGTTTTTGTTTTTCCAATTGGAGGCCCAGTATTTATAGGAGACAAAAAGAGCCGTTGTGCTGGCGGTGGTCCCGGGCGGTCCAAATATATTAGGTGGTCCCGCCGCCCATTAGTTTCCTATAAGGGGGCCGCCGTAGACTACGCTCCTCTTTTTGTCTTTTTGTGGGGAAGGTGTTATCTGTTTTAGAACCTTTCATTTTTTTTGGGGGGGGGGGAATCTGATTTCAAATTTATTATTTTAATAATACATTTCTTTTATAAATAAATATTTTGGTTAGTTTGTTTATATTTATTATAAAAACACTAGTTTGTATAAAATGTAATGGTTTAATAAAAAATGTTTTTTATCCATACCTTAAGTGATTAATCTTAGAAATAAATTTTACTGGTTAGTAATTTATAAACGTTTTTTTATCGTAAACGTTTTTACATTTTGTTTCATCAAAACATCGAAGGTCGAGAAAAATAAAAATAACGTTTTAAGACATTATTTGTATTAACAGATATACTTCTCGTTAACCTTTCCCTAATTTCACCTCCCGAGGTTGTTGATCTTGGCTTGTATAGCAGCTAGTCAGTCAGAAGTTTTAGTACCTTTGGTTTTTGAGGATGTTCTGTTGTGCCATTTCTGAGAGTATTCAGCCATTTCTTGGAAGGCTACTTTTGCTTCGGTGGCAGTTTTGGTGAGAATGACACCTTTTGAGTCAAGGATCTGTCTAGTTGGAACATCGAGCCCATTATAAAACAAGATTACTTCCTGCATATCAGTCAAATAGTGCTGGGGGCATTTCATCAAGAGTTCCTTAAATCTTTCCCAGGCTCAAAAAAGGCTTTCGTCTGGTTCTTGTTGAAAGTTGTTAATTTCCTCCATCTTCTTTGCGGTACGAGCGGGTGGGGAGTACTTGTTTAGAAACTTTGTTTTCAGGGTTTCCCAATTTGTAATCAAACCTGATGGTTCATTCCTGAATGTTCATTCCCAATTTGGTTTCTAAGGTCGATAGACCTGAATGTGCATATGCTGTCTATCCTATACTTCCTGTGATTCCGAATCAGTCCCGAATCGTCTGGGAGGTAGGTTATCCAGGTTGTAGTGATTAATCCCAACTATTCTTAAAACATATCTGATAACCTATTAAGATTATTAACCCCTCTGAAAGAGTTCCTGTGCTTTTTAGTATCGAGTTGTGATTTGTGCGGTGAACCGAGTCAGTTCCTACACCAGGTAAAGAGTTAGTGATCCTCCCTAGTACCCACTGGATCCCACCATGACAAGGTAATCTATTAGTGGGGCAAGCTATCCCAAACCACCAGTGCTACCAAAACCCAAGGTTACATGATAGTCAAGGAATATCTAATGAAACCATAATTTAGCGGGAAACAATCATAACAAAAGTAAATTCATAACTAGGCCATCACTTTAAAGTCTTAGCCGCTCATAGGTAACGGAATACAGTAAGATGATAGAAGAAACAATATATAGAAAACTCATAATTCTTACAGGATT
Source organism: Tanacetum coccineum (assembly GCA_026074375.1). Classification (NCBI taxonomy): domain Eukaryota; kingdom Viridiplantae; phylum Streptophyta; class Magnoliopsida; order Asterales; family Asteraceae; genus Tanacetum; species Tanacetum coccineum. The sequence continues at coordinate 11,393 of BQNB010078406.1, forward strand.
CATAATTTGAACGATTAAATACAAAAAGTAAGTAAAGTGTGATCTCCCTTGGACTCCAGGTGGAATTCTTTGAAGGTTGGAAGCCTTTGTCGCCTCTCCAATTGGCTGTGGAGGAAGTAATCTCAGAATAACTTGAATGAGGCCTCTATTTATAGTTATCGTACCTGTTACGGCGTAACCAATAAAGGTGTTACACCGTAACCAACTTACACGACATTCCATAATTAAGCAGCTGTTTACGAGTGCCGTAACCAGATATGGTGTATACGGCCGTAAACCTTCATATAACTTACATAGTATTCATAGTCAGTGTCTCTCATATAGTTGATTTGGATTTATTCAAGTTAGCTATTATCCTACAAAAGGCTAAAAAAATCCAAGACTTTGGACCTACAAGTACTGTTGAAACCTAATTGTAGGCTTCATAGATTGTTTTGCCCATCTAGGATATAATAACATTGATCACGCAGTGTAATAACAAATAAGAACAACAATGTTATGAAAAAGGTTTTTATTCATAAACTAATAAACTATAAACTATTCGACTTTAATCAGTCGACTATGAACTATTCAGATAACTAACTACTAATAAGCTAACTATTAGACTCTCATTGGAGAGATCTAACTATGATGGATAATCAAACTATTCACCCTACCTCTCTTTATATACTAGAGATGCTAGGGTTTACAAGAAAACCTAGCTTTGATATGAAGCTAACTTAATATTGCACATTAAGTCCTTGTTGTTTCATTGTTGGGAATAAATCTTCTCAAGAGTTAATACTGCTAAGGTATAACTAACAATACTAATGGAGTTAGTACTGCCAGTACAAACTTAGTACTGCCAGAGTTAGTTAATAGTGCTAGAAGAAAGATTAATACTGCTAATGGTCTAAGCTGCTGACTTGGAGATAAGGATACAAAGAGAAAAATAAGGAATGTATATCTGTTATATTTGTATTTGTATTGTAACAACTTCCAAGTAGTTCGGCATTTATCTTGTAAAGGACTCCTTGTACTATAAAAGGAGATCCTAGTTTAAGGTTTAAGATAGTTCTTTTCTGCTTAAGAGATTTAGATACATTCAAGAGAAAGAATAGCTTCAAGGTTTGTAACCCTAGTACTACAAGAGTACTCGTATTATTCTAATAATATTGAAGCAGTTTGTGATTTATTCATTGTTCTTTAGTTGTTACTGTTCCGTTGATAATTACCTCTAGAGTATCAAAGTGTAGATTCCGCATACACTTTGGTATACAAAAAAAGTCTCAACCATTGTTATTTTGGATTCATCCAAGGTAACAAACACTTTACAATGTAAAGAATCGATCAAGGCGTGGCATCAACAAGTGGTATCAGAGCCTGTGCTTTGAGAAACTTTGATCTAGGTGTAATGGAGTTGGAAAATTCTTAGAACAATGCGTTGGCAAAGCTTCCCATGCTCAAACTAGGGGAGTATGAGATGTGGGAGATAAGGATCAAACAGTACTTTCAAATTCAAGATTATGCTCTATGGGAGGTCATAGAGAATGCGAATTCGTGGGTACCTATTCCTGTTACAACAACAAAAACTGGTCCATCAACAGGATTGAAGATGACTGTGCCTTCTACTACTGAAGAAAAGACAGCTAAAAAGATCGATGTAAAGGCCAGAAGTCTTTTGCTCATGGTACTGCCTAATGAACATCAACTTACCTTTGATCAGTATGTTGATGCCCAATCAATGTTTGCGGCCATTAAAGCTCGATTTGGAGGGAATGAAGCAAGAAAGAAGACACAGAAGGCCTTGCTGAAGCAACAGTATGAAAACTTTAATGCTTCAAGCTCAGAATCACTTGATATTATCTTTAACAGGCTTCAAAAGCTTGTTAGTAGATTGGCAATTCTGGGTGTAGTTACTCCTCCAGAAGATCTAAATGTTAAATTTTTTAGGAGCTTACCTTCTGAATGGGATACACATGTGGTAGTCTGGATGAACAAACCTGACTTTCATACTATAGGTTTGGATGATTTGTACAACAATTTTAAAATTGTTGAACAAAAGGTTATGAGATTTGTTGGTGCTAACAATGATGATAAGAACTTGGCATTTCTAACCACTTCAGGTGCAAGCAGTACTAATAATATTAATACTGTTAATCCTGAAGTTAGTACTGGTACCACCAAAGTTAATACTGCCAGTACTGAAATTAGTACTGCTAGTTTCAGCGATGCCACAGTATATGCCTTTTTATCCACTCAACCACAAGGGTCTCAACTAGTTCATGAAGATCTTGAGCAACTTCATGATGATGATTAGGAAGAAATGGATCTAAAGTAGAATATGGTACTACTAAGCATGAGGGCAAGAAAGTTCTATCAGAGAACTGGAAGGAAGATCATCATTGATAGAAACAGTACTGCTGGTTATGATAAATCAAAGGTAGAATGTTTCAACTGCCATAAAATGGGACATTTTGCCAGAGAACGTAGAGCACCAAGGAGTAAAGACAACAGAAATTGGAATCAAGGTAGCTCATCAAAGGCAGTAAGGATTGAAGATGCTTTTGAAAAGGCAATGTGTGCTATAGATGGCGCTGGATTTGATTGGAGTGACATGGCAGAGGAAGAAATTCAGGCAAACATGGCTCTCATGGCATTCTCAGATTCTGAGGTAACAAATGATAAATCATGTTCTAAATCTTGTTTGCAAAACTATGAATCTCTAAAGAAACAATATGATGATTTACTTGTTAAATTAGATGATACTGGTTTTTATTCATACATCTTACAATGTTTAAGTTCTATATCAACTGCTTGGAATGAATTTCGGTACTTATAGATTAGCATCACAGTTATATGTTGGCTAGGAAATAAAAGTTTAATTTTTTCTAAATTGATTTTTTTGATGATATGTTGAGAAAACTTAGATCCTAATTATAAAAATTTTTAATGTATCCAAGGTTTTTTAAAAAATGTTTCTTGAACAATCAAATTGAAAAATCTTACAACAGTTTATTGATGAATCATGATACACCTTCTCATACTAAAAAGGTTTTTGCCAACATGAGAAGGTAAGGAAAGATTTTTCAGGGAATTGTGACACCCTTGTTATGCTACTGTGTTGATACAATAACAAAGCCAGTAGAGGGTGAAGGTTCAGGACAAACCCACTGAACCCCAAACACACACCTACATTATCTGCTTCACCGATCTATGTAGAACCAATCCATATTGTTGCATCTCATCTAAACCAAAAAGTACCAAAAAACAAATATGAAAACAAAAAGAAGAGGCCCTCGAGATATCTTAGTCTACGTGGACCTACTACCCTTGTAGCAGTTTGAGTTCTGTACATCATGAGAGAGGGGATGACTATATGTGGAAGGGCCTTGCCACTACTGCCTTACTTTGCTTAATGCCAGAGTGGGCAGTGGTAACATAATAGGACCCAAATCATGGCAATACTAATGTTCTTTTCCTCAGGAAGGCAATTGTTCAGGTGGTATAGTCCTGGTGCTAAGAAGCATAACGGGGGGGAATACCATCTGCTAAGACTAAGTCTGAGAGCAGGTATCTATACCTTCCTATGATTACCTCCTTACCAGGAGTTACACCACCTAGAAATCTATGTGGAAGAATGAACATTAAGAATTAAATAGATTATAGTGTACAAAACTGTTTGACAGGAGTTCTTGACTTGGAGAATGTAAAGGATGCTCAAGCTTTAGAAATTAAAAAGTTAAAGAAGAGAGTCAAGAGTGGAAAAGAAGGAATCAGTCAAGTAACTTCCCACCATCAGAGGAGGTTATTACAAAAGTCAAGATAAAGTCTTCTGCTGAAAAGAGTTTGGGTGATCAGGAGGATTCATCCAAACAGGAGAGGAATGAAATTGACCAAGATGAAGGGATTTCATGGTTTCAAGAGGATTTAGAGACTCAAGGGAGGTATGGTCATGATATTAGAGTTAATACTGCTAGTACATCAATTACTACTACCAGTATTAATATTACTACTGCTAAACTTGTTACTATTGCCAGTGCACAGGTACTACTGCTGGTTGTAATTGTTAGTAATGCCTGAGCCAAGTACTCCTCCTCTCTAAACACAACAACAACAACAACTCCTATTGAAGATGAAGACCTCACTATTGCTCAAACCCTTATGAAGACGAAGAGTGAGAAATCAAAGGCAAAAGGAGTAACTATGCAAGAGCCTAGTGAGTCTGGAATAAGAGTAAGAGTACCTCCTCCACAAATTAACCCAAAAGACAAGGGAAAGGCAAAGATGGTTGAACCTAAAAACCAAAGAAGAAGAAAGATCAAATTAAATATGATGCTGATGTAGCTCGAAGACTTCAAGCAGAGTTAGCTGAAGAAGCCAGGCTTGAGAGAGAAAGATAAGAAGAAGCTAGTAAAGCTGCAAACATTGTTGAATGGGATGATGTTCAAACTATGATCGATGTATACTATGAGTTAGCTGCAAAATTACAGGCAGAAGAGCAAGGAGAGATATCCATTGAATAAAGGTCAAAGTTATTTGTGGAGGTCATGAATGAAAGATAGAAACATTTTGGAAGACTTAGAGCATAAGAGCAGAGAAGAAAACCATCAACTAAAACTCAAAAGAGAAACCTAATGTCTACTTATTTAAAGAACATGGCTGGATATAAGCACACTTAATTGAAGAACAAAAGTTTTGAAGAAATCCAGTGTTGTTTGAGTAAGAAATTGAGAAAGACGTATCCGGGCTAAAATTATTTGATAGACGCATGGATGCAGAGTCGTGAAAGGTGTTGAAACAATAAGAGAGTGAAGTTGACAGCGCAAGTCCTAGTTAGCAGCATGAAAGGTCTCAAAATAGGGATGCAGGAGAAGAACTTGATCAGAAAGTTCTAGAGGCAAAAGATTGTGAAATCTCAGAACTAGCGAAGAATCAAAGATATAAAGATAGTGATGAAAACTGTCACTAAGAGAAGATACAACAAATGATGATAATCAGTGGCTACAAAGCAAGGGATGAATGTTGAAGCCTTACAAACTAAGTATCCAATAATTGACTGGGAGATTTACAATGAAAGCACTAGGAAGTACTAGAAGATCATCAGAGTTAGAAATCATACTGAGGTATATCAATTCTTTAATGATATGCTGAAAGCATTTGACAGGGATGAGTTAGTGATGCTGTAGAGTCTGGTTAAAGAGAAGGTCAATTCAACAAAGCCAACAGATGACAAAGAAAGAGAGATATGGGTTGAGTTGAAGTGATTTTAAACCTTAATAAATGTTGAGTTATGGGAAAGCTTCAAAGAAGCTATCATGATGTAACTTGGAGGTTATATGATTCATGTGGAGTGCATCATGTGTCTACAGAGAAGGGAATAGACATCTACATGCTGATAGATTACGTGAGGGTATCCATTGTCATGAGGAACTCTTAAATTAATGCTGGTGCATAAGCTCTGGTGTGGATCATGGTTAAGAGATGTCCAGAGAATTATTAGGAAAGATATTCACGCAGGTTGTGAAGACTAAGAAGATGAAGTTTTTTAGTGTTTGGAAGAAGGAATCCTCTTAGAGACAAGGTTTAATTCAAAGAAACATTGATGTTTAGGATGTCAAATCACAAGTTTAGGGGAGGATTGTTGGGAATAAAAGGATTCTTAACTGTTACTACTGCTGGTTTAAGTTACAACTGCTGGTTGGAGTTACTTAATGTCTGCTCAGGATTAGAAGAAAATAGTTTCTAATTCATTTACTACTGATAGTGTAATATAGTAATGCTAGCTACAAACATATTACATACTGCTAGAAGAGTTTCTGCTGTTACACTTAGTTAGTACTGTTAGTTGTTTTAGTACTGCAAAGAGATATGTTTGAGATAATTTAGATAAAAGATATGTAAAAGTTAGAAAAATGGCGTTGTGTAAGCCCATTAGGTTCATTGGTGCTATAAAAGAGAGACCATGGGCAGTACGTTTATATATCTCTCATTCTTATATGTTTTTGAACGATATAGCTTCAAGGTTAGTAAACCCTAGTTACTACACAGTCCTGTACTCTCATATTATTGATAATAATAATATTGGAGCTTTTCAGTAATATCATTGTTTATACAGTTTACTGTTTTATTGATATTCTTTTAAGTATTAAAGAGTATATCTGCGATTACTCTTTAGTAGTGTCACTTGAAGTTCTATCATGTTGTTTAGGATCTATCCAAGTAACTAACCTTTTCAAGCAAAGAACTGGATCTTAAGTTGGGATACAGATGGTACAAAGTCTCTTGACTTGTTGTGTCTGGATCTTAATATATTTGTAGTTACCGTGGTGATGATGATGGCCAAGATCTCTAGTCTTGCTTGAATGGTGGATCATGTAGGAATCTGCTTGGCAAAAATGATAGTTTGAAGCATTATGATCAAGGGTTATTGGGGTTTTTGATGCTATGATTAATTGTGTTTTTACTTATAAAAATTGTTTTAATGATTCTAAATGTGTGTAATCATGTGGGAAGAAAGGTTGTTAAAATCTTTTTTTACTCTTCGGGTGGAAAAAAACTATAGCAAATGGTTAGATATTTATAGAAAACCCAAAACTTAGCCATTAAGGTGCCACGGATCCAGGGATGGTGGATCTGTCTGACTTTTAGGTGGATCCGTGGGTCGCACGGTCCAATTTCAAAATTGTTAGAAATCTTTTTAAATCTTTTGCTTAGATCTTAATGTACTTGTAAATCGATTTTGATTTTGTTACTAGAGGAAAATCAATCTTAACATTAAAAATGATTAAGATTTTATAAGATAGGAATATTCTTATAAGATTTGTGTCTAAAAGTGTTAATCCTAATTTGTCTCTCTATTTGACTATTGTGATTAATCATTATTAAGTAAAGGATTAACTTCAAAGCATTGTTTAATGGTGATGTAAGTAAACTTAAAAAGTTTATTTAAATTTATTAATGATTAAAATGGGTTTTAATCATTTAAAGGCTTAAGTTTGTAAAAATAGAAAACGTTGTTAATCATGTATTAATGGTTGTTAAATGGAGTTAATAATAATGCTAACCTTAACAATACATATTATTGTACCTTTTGTTGAAGCATGAGTAGACTCGAGACGTGTCGGAGAGGAGTGATTGAATGTATGCCGTTGATGAGTCTGTGGTTTACGCGTAAATTGACATTTTACGTTATGTATTACAATGTTACTTGTTTGTCATTATTTGAAAACCATAAGGACTTGCTTTATGTTTAAATATCGTAACATTTGCACTATACAATCATCCCCCCTTTTTGATGATGACAAATATGTAAACTTGTAACATAGTAAAATCTAAAAGTTACTCGTTTACACTTCCTTCTCCCCCTTTTGTCAAAACAAAAAGGTGTATGCTCCAATCTGTTGATCCTTATCTGTTAACACTCTTCCATCCCTAAAAGGGCGTGTCCTTGGAGTTAAACTTTGGTTCTCCCCAGAAAGGCGAGCTTGTGTAACACCCCTAAATCTGGATCGCAGCGGAATGCTAAATATCCGGAGGGCGTTACTTCATAGATCAATAGCACAAGATATGAGAACGACCACTAAACGTGTCGTTTAAAAAGATACATTGGATTTAACAAAATACTTGTTCATTACATAAGCTCATGGCTTCAAAAATTTTTTTGACAACAAAAGTAAAGATTTCCGGGATTTATAACATATATTCCACAAACTGTAAATACATCCTAAAATATTTAGTACTGACTCTTCCAAAGAGTAATCCCATAATGTATCTTGGCACCTTGTGCCTTATTGACTTGAGAAAACATTCTTAAAAACGTCAATATAAAGTTGGTGAATTCATAGGTTTATGTTCAATCATTGTTAGGACCGTAACGATTTCAAGTTTATGATTTAAGCAACAGATGCAAAACATCATAATAAATGAAAATCTCGTTTCTAAGCTCATGACACTTAAGGCTCGACGTGTATGGCGCATAAATTGCCAATAAATGCCCGTGAATGATGTTTTAACCCGCAACATCCCAAGTCTGACATGATATACGTTTGTTGTCCGTCAGACCGGCACAGTGAGCGCTACTCACCAACATCGAGGGACTTGTCAATACAAATAGATCTAGTTTTTACACCTTCGCGCATCGCAATATAGTTAACTGACAAGTCATGATTAATAGGCTCAGCTGGGGTTATTGATACTATTAGCAAACTCGTAATCACTAGTATTAAATGTCCACTTGCAGATGTCCATGTTTGTAACAAAAGCATTGTTCTCACCCACAATTATAAATCATTTTAAATAATAGTAAAACTGTGGGCTAATGAACCACCTTAGTAAATAGTCATCTGAAAAATGATAATATATCCAAGTTAGAGCAAATGGAATCACACATGTAAATACCTAAGTAATACAGACAGTTCTTAGTCTACAGTTTTAGCTAAGGACTCAGCTGGTTTAAACATTGGATTGGTTTATATATACCTGTTATCATTTGTGTGCGTGGTGCATTTTGTTGATTGATTGTATTCACTTGATGCTTTTTGGGAAAAGGTATATGATTTTAATTGATCTTGCTAATACGTATAATACGTTTACCTAAATATTATTCCTATTTATTAGGTTGTAGTTAACTAGAAGTTACTATCCGGATGTCTTTCGTTCGATTGGTATAGTGTTTATTAAATTCACTTTATAAAAAATACCCTTAGGTTTCCCCCATAATTACAGAAACACAGCCCTGGGTTTATAACAATATATACTATTTTTATATTTAAACCCTTATGTTTACACTTGCTACACCACTTTGGTACTTTATAACGCTTTATCAAATTTCACTTTTTGGTCCTTATATGTCCACTAGATATATTTTTTTTTTTAAAAAAAAAATTTTAAAAACTCCCTAAAGTTTCAAAATGACAAACAGTCCCTCAACTGACAAAACAGTCGAGTTGACAGATTGACCCTCAGATTCAAAGTTTACCATTTAGTTTCCTCTAAATGTAAAAGTCAACATTTTAAAATCCAAATTATAGACCTAACAAGTGACAAGTAGTTTTGTTTACTTCATATAAGCTAATAGCTTTGTTCGGTCAGGCTATATAAATAAGCTCGGATGACGCTTAATTGAGCTTAATGGCTTTTTTGGCTCATCATACAACTAGAATTTAAGCTTCTAGAGTTCAAAATTGTTTTTCAAAATTGACAAAGGCTTTGGTTAAGCTCATTAAGCTACTTTGACTGTAGGGCTTATTTAATAAGCTCAGATGAGCTTATCTCAGGCTTATTGGGTTGTGTACCGCACATAACCTTAAAACCCAAAAAAACTTGCATAAAGTTCCATTTATGCATTCCTTATTTGTCCCAACTCATTTTCATATCTTATTAAGCTTATTAGGGTTTGTTTTAAGCTGTTTTACCTTGAGCCTTATCAATAAGACATTAAGATCTGGGGTTATTGGGCCTTTTGTGCCCATTTAGAGGTCCAATAAGGGTATGTTCATGTTTGGGCTCATATCCTTTAGGGTCCATTAAACCTTGACTAAGGTTATTCATTAAGCACTATAAGTGTTTTAAGCTAATAAAATCAAGATACCATGACTTATCGTGGCTTATGGGTTTCGTGGTTTACGGTAATGGGCTAACGAGCCCATTTAAGGATCCGTTTGGTTATTAATCATACTAAGGGTGCATATTAATATCAATTTGATCATTGGACTTTTAATAAGCTCGTAGGGCTTATAAATAAGCTGTGGGCCAGCCAAGCTTGCTTATTGGGCCTGTTTGGGTTTGTTCGTGGCCTCTTGGGCTAATTCGACCCATTAGGAGTTTATCTAAGGTGTGCTTGTTATATGTCGAGTCTAATAAGCTTCCTATTTTAACACTAAGCTTGAATGAACATTAAAAATAAGCTATTGATCCCACTCATGCTGTTGGGCCGGTTGGGGCCAAGCGTGAGCCCGTGCTTTTGATTTCACAAGCCCTGTGTGGCCCATTGGTTTCCCTAGCACAATGTACTATGATTAAAAAACTAGTTCTAGTGCTTGTTGGACTATATCACGTTAGTCGTGCTCCATATAAGCAAACGTTTGGGTTTATGTCATGTTATATGTTCCCTAGTACCATTATATTTTGTCGTGTTTATTTAAATGTTTACTTCGTGTGATTTTATTAATTTGCTACGCGTATAGGGCTTTTGTTTAGTCGAATGTTTCACAAGTTTTTTTTACTACGTAAGTTTTAGTAGTCTCACTTGTTATTATCCACATGTTACATGTTTCTCTCGCACCTTTCAACTACAAATGTGTTTTTATATGTAATTGTATTGCGTATAACTCGGCATGTTTCTAAAAATTTAAACATGCGTGAACTCACTCTAGTACATTCATATTATTATACATTACGTGGACTATATAAACTAGTTATCAAGGAAAAAAACATGCTATTAATACTATTTGTTATGAGTTCGAATGGGACTTACAATAGGGTCATAAGGCTTTGTTTTCGTGTGTTCCGTGTGCGGAAATGAGAAACCACCGTAATGGGATCCTAACACGACCAACTAATTACTTGATCTAAGCTCAAAGCTCTAGTGTACACCCACAATTCCTTAGCTCAGTGTAAAACTTGTTGGCCTCGTATACAATCCTAGTGGTTGTTTGTTGGATCGAAATTGAAAGATAAACAATAGGTGTGTTTGTGTTATCATGGATGGTGGATCCGGACGCAAGAGGAGAGGAAATATTTAACTTTTTTAAGAGTTGTGTGAGTTGTAAGAGTGTAAAATGGTAAGAGTGTGTATGTATTTATAGGCCTAATACTTTGTTGTACATCCGCTTCCTAGTTCCACAATCCAAACCTAAACGTGCCCTAGTTGATGGGTTTCTTGAGAGTTTCTAAGTTAGCCTTCAAATGGTTAATGTAGCTAAACCAAAAGTACAATCTTTTATTACTCTCAATTCTGTATATTATTTGCTAGTGATTTGGAAATTCTTATGGATTTTGTGTTTTACATTGCATTAGCCGTGACATTAAGGGGAAAATGAGGAGGACAATGGTTTTATTAACCTTTGTGTAATGAGTTACTAGGTAAACTATTAAGGGACTATGCATTAATTAAGAAACCGGTATGTATAGTTAACTTAGGAATCATTAGAGGAATTTCTAAATGTTTTGGGCTATAACTGGCCATCGTGGGTTATGTAACCATAATCTGACTTATTTTTGTGTTAACGGTTTTAAAAGTGGGTATTGGTTTGAGTCTAGGTAAGTCTAGGTATTTCCGGGGTGTGTCCAAATGTATTTTATTGCGATACTGTAAACCCTTTACCGTGACCATCTAGAATGAAATTACGCATAGTTAAATATTTTCTTCTTAATAATTATTTATTACCTTGGTCAATGAAACCTTAATTTATTTTTGATTACACGTTATACATTAAATGGTTATTCTAGGTCTCCGCGATTTGCTTAAAAGTAAAGACTAAATGTTAAACGCGGTTATCGAACAAATAAATAGTGCGAACAATAGGAGTTCGTAAAATGGACCTAAATTGAGAAATGTACGTCTCCACCCCGTTATTAAAAAGAGGTTTTGTCCTCAAAGCTGAAGAACTTTGTAAGTGGTTGACGAACGAAGGTCTGTGAAGTAGTTTGTGGGGTATTTTTGTTTGAAAATAATCTTCACGTCTCCCAGGTAGAACTAGTTGTGGGTATTTTTGTTTGAACGAATCTTCACGTTCCCAGGTGAACTCAGGACCTCTCCTAGAGTTCCAGCGAACCTTAACCAATGGTATCCGGCTTTGCTTCAATCGTTTGATCTCCCGTTCCATGATTTCAACAGGCTCTTCCATAAACTGGAGCTTATCGTCAACGTGAATTCCTTCTAACGGCATGACTAATGGTTCGTCAGCGTAACATTTCTTCAGATTAGACACATGGAAAGTATGATGAACTCTGCTAAACTCTTGGGGAAGTTCCAGCTTGTAGGCAACTTTCCCAACTTTGGCTAACACCTTGAAAGGTCCGACGTATCTTGGATTCAGCTTGCCCCGCTTACCGAATCGTACAACCCCTTTCCACGGTGAGACCTTGAGCATAACCCTATCCCTAACTTCGAACTCCATCGGCTTTCGCTTCTGATCAGCGTAGCTCTTTTGTCGATCCTGAGCAGCTTGCATCCTTTGCTTGATCAGGACGATCTTTTCCGTTGTTTCTTGGATTAATTCCGGACCAGTCAGTTGAGCTTCTCCAACTTTGGCCCAGCACACCGGTGATCGACATTTTCGACCATACAGTGCCTCATAAGGTGCGGCCTTTATGCTAGCGTGATAACTGTTGTTATATAAAAACTTGGCTAGTGGCAAATGTTTAACCCAACTTTTGTCAAAATCAATCACGCAAGCACGTAGCATGTCTTCGAGAGTTTGAATAGTCCTCTCGCTCTGGCCGTCGGTTTCTGGATGATATGCAGTGCTCATACTTATATCCGTACCCAAAGCTTTTTGAAATGATTTCCAGAAATTTGATGTGAATCTCCCATCACGATCACAGATGATTGACACAGGTATTCCGTGTCTAGCTACTATCCTGTTCAGGTACAACCTTGCCAACTTGTCCAATGGATCATTCTCCCTTATTGGCAAGAAGTGAGCAGATTTTGTAAGTCGATCCACAATCACCCAGATGGTGTCAAAACCTTGTGACGACTTAGGAAGCTTGGTGATAAAATCCATCGTGATATTATCCCACTTCCACTCGGGTATCTCAGGTTGCACTAACAATCCCGATGGCCTTTGATGTTCGGCCTTGACCCTTGCACATGTCAAGCACTTGCTAACATAGGTGGCGATGTCTGCCTTCATATTGGGCCACCAATATAGCTTTTTCATGTCTTGATACATCTTTTCAGAACCGGGATGGATAGAGTATTTTGACTTGTGAGATTCGTGCATAATCACGGATCTTAAATCTCCATAGCAAGGTAACCAACTCCTGCCGTGTAAACATAAGGTCCCGTCGGCACGTGGTTCCAACCTTTCCTTGGGTATATCCTTTCTGATCATACCGCCTACATCTTCATTCTTAAGATTTTCTGGTTTTAGGGCTTCGACTTGAGCTTCTAAAATTCGTTTAGGAAGATTCAAGCCAATAGTATATCCTTTCTGATCATACCGCCTACATCTTCATTCTGAAGCTCGATGTGTATGAATGCAATAAATTGCCAATAAATGCCCGTGAATGATGTTCTAACCCGCAACATCCTAATCCGACATAGTATACGTTTGTTGTCCGGCAACCCGACACAGTGAGCGCTACTCACCCAAAAGGGGATGTCAATCCCAAATAGATCTATTTATAACATTCGCGCTCACAATCTAGTAATTGACAGTTCATGATAAAGGGCTCAGTGGGTTATCGCTACTTAGGCAAACACGTAATCATTGTATAAAATGTACACTTGCGTCCAATTTGTAAAACAAAGCATGTTCTCACCCCAAGGTTGTAAATAATTTAAATAATTATAAAACATGGGGCTATGAACTCACCTTTGGAGGTAGTCCTCTAAATGATAAATATATCCAAGTATAGCAATGAATCACACCGTCAAATACCTAAGTAAACACGGCCAGTCTTAGTCTACATATTTAGGCTAACGACTTAATGTATAACTAAAATCAATTGCTAGTTTATATATATTGTTATCACTTGTGTGGTGGTGCACACGATTATTGTATTTGTACTTAAGCGATGGCTTTTGGGAAAACGTATAAGCTTTGTTAATAAATATTCTTATTTATTAAGTCGTGTTCAAAACCGAATGATATCCGAATATATTATAATTCGTCCGCCTCGTTAAGTGTTTATAAATTCACTTTCGTTCACAAAATACCCTAAAGTTTCCTATAATAACAAAACAACCCTTAGGTTTATAAAATATACAATATTTACATTTTAAACCCTTAAGTTTCCATAATTACATTTTTAGTCCTCAACTTTACCCAAGTTACACTTTAGGTCCCTTAATGTTGAAAACAGTCCCTTAGTTTCTAGAAATGACAGAAACAGTCCTTGTACTTGTTAAAATAAGTATTGACAGTTTTTACCCTATAGTTTACAAATTGACACTTTTAGTCCCTCAACTTGTAAAAATTACATTTTAACTCCAATCAAGTTCTAACAAGTGATATTACATTTCTTTTAGCTCCTTTAAGCCATATAAGCTGTCCCAGCTTATAAATAAGCTCGGATGAGCTTATTTTGGCTTAATGGATCTTATTGGGCCTGTTAAGGTCCAAAAAGTGTTTTAAAGGTCCGATTAAGTTTTAAAAAGCACAAAAGCCTTCGTTTAGCTTATTTAAGTTAGTTAAGCTGAAAATAAGCTCGGGAGAGCTTATTGAAGCTCATTCGAGCTTATTGGGCTTGTGAGCCCAATAACTCAAACCCGAATAGGTCTAAAAGGTCCATTAAGTATTTCTAACTTATTTTCAAGACTTATAAGCACATTAGGGTCTGTTTTAGGTTCGGCTTATTAAATAAGCAATTAAGCTATGATAACGGGCTTTTGGGCCCATTACAAGTCCGATAGGTGTATTACGTGTTTGGGCTCAATCTATTTGGGTCCATTAGCTTGTTTAGGGTTAATATAAGCCTCATAAGCTGTTTAATCTTACAAATAAGATGCCAAAGCTTATTTGCGGCTTATAGGCTCTCGGTGGTTATATAAATGGGCTACCAAGCCCGATATACTTACACTTTATATATGTCATAGCGAAATTCATAACTTCTTCATTATTAATTGAAAAATCATGATTCTTATCATTTTAGAATCCTAAAAATGTGTTTTATTTGTTAAAAATATCCAACTTGCTGTTTCATAAGAATTTTTATAAAAGTTATTTTATAATCCGTTTAATTTACGTATAACTCGTAATTAGCGTAACTTTTTCGTTATTTATCCGTTTGACAAGTTTCTTACCTTTTCGGAATCGTTACGAGATGTAGAATATTTATAAAACATAATATCCACTGTTTGGAATTCGATTCCAAACAGCCCCTTAATATCTATATATTTACTTATTTATTAAACTTGTTTTATATACTTTTTAACTAAGTAATTTCCACAAGTTTTTCCCACACTCTTAATATACTATATCATATATATTATATAATCCATAGTCCTTATATTGTCCATAAGTCCAAGTCATTAAGTCCATAACAATATTTATAAACCATAATTTATTAAAGAAACCTTAAGTTAACAAGTTTACATATGAACTTTTTACACCTTAACCAAGTGTGTACAATAGTTTTACTTCCATTATAACTTCATATTACCATCCATACAACATGTGTATAAGTTCATAAAACTATATTTACAAGAAAAATCCAAGTTTACAAGTTAAACATGTCCTAATGGTGATTTCACTACATAAACATCACATATACATATAATCATATAAATGAAAAGTTAAAGGCTTTAGATAACCTTAATGGGATGATGTATGATGATGACAAGTAAGTGCTAAACCCTTGTTTAGACTTTAAACCAAGCTTGCAATAATAAAAACCCTAGATTAGGTTTGAAACCCTAATCTTACTTTCTATGCTTCAACACTTGAAAATGGTTAACCAATGCTTGGAAACATCTTAGTATATCTTAGGATGGATGTGTGTATGTATGTATGCTCTTAGAAAATCAAGGTATGGATTGGGTTAAAGGGGTGTTTGATGCCGTAGCTATAAGAGAGGAGGAAGAGAGTGTTTTTGTTTGATTTTTAGTTAACACTTGCTATCTATGTGCTTCTCTATGAATACTTGCACATATATAATCTAAATGGTCAAAAAGATTGCAATAGTGGTCTTAGAGACAAGGTTCATGGTCTTAAGGAAGAAAAATTGGTCAAGTGAAACATAGCATGGCTATGTTTAATGAGTTAGTGAAGTACAAAGACCACTTGCAAGATTTTTCTTATTTTTCTTGTATCTATTGCTATAGATCCGGCCATAGATTGATATAAGTGACATAATTTTGTAACTTTTATGCATTGGGTATAAATGTGGGTATTTGATGAAGCGTAGAAAAGTTTTGGTGGTTTCGGGAATGCCTAAATGTATTTTATCGCGAAACGAAATTAATTTACGCAACCAATAAAAATACAATGAACAAAGTTAATAATTATCATCAAAATAATTACATAACACTTGCTTGTTGTAAACATTTAATTGTTTGATGCCCGTTTACATTGAATGCTAATTTTTAGCTTACGCGATTTAGCTTAACATTTACGATTTAAAGCAAACGCGTACAATACAAAAGGTACATTGTGAATTTATCAACGTCGTCAATGACTTGAAAACACAAGGTGTTTTAGACTTCCCCCGTTAAATGAGCCTTGTCCTCAAGGCTTACGATGCAACACTTGACGACGGTGCGGTCTTGGTGAAGAGGTGTGGGTATTTCTTCTTGAATTGGTCTTCACGTTCCCACGTGAACTCAGGACCTCTCTTGGAGTTCCAATGAACCCTGACTAGTGGAATGCGGCTTCGCTTCAACCGTTTAACTTCATGGCCCACTATTTCTATTGGTTCCTCAACAAAATGAAGTTTGTCATCAAGATGAAGTCCATCCAACGGAACGGTTAATGGTTCGTTGGCATGACACTTTTTCAGGTTGGACACATGGAATGTATTATGAACTCTGCTTAGCTTTTCAGGAAGCTCAAGCTTGTAAGCAACCTCTCCAACCTTTCCTAACACCTTGAAAGGTCCAACATACCTGGGGTTTAACTTCCCCCGTTTGCCAAAAAGTACTACCCCTTTCCAAGGCAAAACTTTAAGCATAACTTTATCCCTGACTTGCAATTCTAGCGGTTTACGCTTCAGATCGGCGTAACTCTTTTGTCGATCATAAGCGGCTTGCATCCTTTGCTTGATCTGGATGATTTTATTAGTGTCTCTTGAATTAGATCTGGACCGAGGATTTGAACTTCTCCAACTTTGGTCCAACAAATACATAACAGGGTAACCAACTCCTGCCATTTAAACATAAAGTTCCATCTGCGCGGGGTTCCAACTTTTCCATCCTAAGTTTCTCTGGATCCTTTGAATTTTTAAGCAACATACCTTCAACATCTTCGTTCTTGATGTTCTCTGGTTTTCGTGCTTTAGTCTGAGCATTCAGGATTTGTTTAAGAAGATCCAAGCCAAAAGTCATCACTGAACTCTTAATGGTTTACTCCGCTCCTTCCTGCTCAAAGCATCAGCAACAACATTTTTCTTTCGCGGGTGATAACGAATCTCACAATCGTAATCACTGAGCATCTCTAAACAATAACGTTGCCTCATGTTCAACTCTTTCTGATTAAGAATGTGTTGTAAACTCTTATGATTAGTGAACACCGTACACTTGGTTCCATACAGATAGTGTCTCTAAATCTTGAGAGCGAACACTACTGCTCCAAGTTCCAAATCATGAGTCGTATAGTTCTTCTCATGAATTTTCAATTGGCGTGATGCATAAGCAATCACCTTATCTCTTTGCATCAACACAGCGCCCAAACCTTTGATTGAAGCATTGCAGTATGCGATAAAGTCTTCGCTTCCTTCAGGTAAAGCCAGAATTGGTGCACTACACAACTTCTGCTTCAACATTTGAAACGCTGCTTCTTGTTTGTCACCCCAAATGAACATGACCTTCTTCTGAGTAAGCTTGGTCATTGGCTTGGCGATCTTCGAAAATCCTTCGATGAATCTTCAGTAGTACCCATCAAGACCTAAAAATTGATGAATCTCCGTTGGTGTTTTAGGAGATGCCCAGTCTTTAATGGATTTGATCTTGGCGGGATCTACGTGAATGCCTTGAATATCAATCATGTGTCCGGGAAATTGTACTTTGGGAAGCCAAAATTCGCATTTAGAGAATTTAGCGTACAACTCCTCTTTCTTAAGCAATTCTAGAATTGCCTTAAGATGTTCTTCATGTTCCTTCTTGTTCTTGGAGTAGATAAGGATATAGTCAATAAAGGCAATCACAAATTTATCCAAAAATGTCTTGCACACACGATTCATGAGATCCATAAATACTGCTGGTGCGTTCGTCAAGCCAAATGGCATAACTTGAAACTCATAATGACCATATCGAGTTCTGAATGCCGTTTTCGGAATATCCTCTTCTCGTACCCGAAGCTGGTGATAACTTGATCGCAAGTCTATCTTAGAATAAACATTAGATCCTTGTAGTTGGTCAAATAAATCATCGATCCTTGGGAGGGGATAACGATTCTTCATCGTTAACTTGTTCAGCTCTTGGTAGTCGATGTAAATTCGAAACGATCCATCCTTCTTCTTGACAAACAAGACCGGAGCTCCCCAAGGTGAGGAACTGGGTCTTATAAAGCCCTTGTCAGAAAGTTCTTTCAGTTGCTTTGACAGCTCTTTCATTTCGGAAGGCGCCAATCGATAAGGTGCCCGTGCCACGGGTGCAGCACCAGGTATCAAATCAATTTGAAATTCCACTTGTCGAGTCGGTGGAGGACCCGGTAAATCCTCAGGTAATACTTCAGGAAAATTTCTAACGATCGGTACATCCTCAAGTCGCTTCTTCTCCGACTTGTCTTCAATCTCCTTTGTAGTAACATGTGCCAAAAAGATAGGACATCCTTTTAGCATGTACTTCTGCGTTTTAGTGCACGAGATGATGTTCAAACGAGTCTCGTTTCTCTGGTTACTTCCGTCACTGCGAACGATTAGAGTTTCATTTCCCTAAGGGATGCGAACAATCTTCTCGGCACACACAATGATCGCTTGGTACTTCGCCAACCAATCCATACCAATTATAGCGTCGAAACTACCAAGTTCTACGGGCATTAGTCTATGTTGAATGGGTGGTTTAAAAGGTTTAATGTACAACCCCAGATGATAGTATTTAACCCAATTATTCTCCTGTCGGCTAGTTCGACATCTTAAAAATGATCTAATCCAGTTGGTGTGATATCAATTTGGGAACTAAATGTAGTAGACACAAAGCTTCTATTGGCACCAGTATCAAATAAGACCGAAGCATAGCGGTTGTTTAGAAGGAACGTACCCATCACGACGTTAGAGTTGGGGTTTGTCCCTGCATGGCCTATCGTATACACTTTCGCTGAAGCATTGCCATTTCCAGCTTAGTTACCGCGGTGCTTGTTTTTC
>BQNB010078407.1:0-22686 GCA_026074375.1 Tanacetum coccineum
GGAATATAAAAAGAAAATTTATACTATTTTTTTTTTGGTTTTTTTTTTAATGATTTATTCACAATGTATTTTAACGGACAATAAGGTAGGACAACTTCAACCAAATAATCTAACTTACTTCACGGTAGCTCTCCAAATGAAAAACTCACAAGCGAGCGGAGGAGAGGGATAGCGCGAAGCTTATTTCTCCTTTCGGGTCGTAGTGCCTAGGAACAACCCTCCTTATACTCACCTTATAGTTCGTTAATCAAATCGAGGTGAGCCGTACGTCGTAAGCGACACAAAAGGCAAGTTTTTGAATATTTTGTTCGGGAATTATTGATGGATAATACTTCAATGGAATGTATTATATGTTGGTGTTCTTTTACCAACTTGGTGAATTTATTATTTCTTTTTATGGAAAATATTATTGTTATTATTATTATTATTATTTTGGTTTTATATGATAATTATACTAATGAAAGAAAATGAAAAATATTTTTGTACTTTTTTTATATTTTTATAAAAATAGAAGAAATATTCACAAATTCAAACACAATTTGTCAAACGTTACGATAATCGTTTCACAGCCTCCCCGGCAAAGGCTCCAAAATTTGATTCGATTGATAGTATATATATAATACTAGGCAAATCCCAACCAATTGCCCTTGACCAAGGCAAAAAAAGTCAAGATTCACAAATAGAATCAATATATATCCGGAAGTTTGATTTCTCGGGTCGTTATGTCCCAACGAGGTGTGCAATTGAAAATCGAATGACGAATTGATAATCGATGTTTGAATATGACAAGATTATGATTGGTTTTCTAATACTACAAGTGAAAATGCAAAAAACGATTAAAGAAAACCTAAAAACGAAAGCTAAAATGATTTAAAACTAAACAAGTACGAAAAACGAGCGTCAAAAACCTAAATTACACAATTTTAATCCTAAAATGATTTTTTAACTATTAATGGGTCCTAGTTGACTAAAAAGGAAGTTTAAAAAAAACTAGATCGAAAACGGAGTTGATGAAGACTAAAAACGAGTCAAAACAGGAACGGGAACGAATCCCGTTCTTTAAAAAATGAACTTTTGAAAAAATGACCCTACGAAAACATTTTTATTTTTCCTAGATACTATATGAAAAAAAAAATTAAAAAGATTTATATTTTTCTGATTATTATTTTATTTTTTATGAATTTTTTAAGTTTTTAATGAAAATTAAATCTAAAAAATACTAAACTATTTTTAAAACTTATGAAAAAATTAGGAAAATTAGCTGAGACTAATACTGTCCTAGGAAAAATAAGCTGTCCCCAACAGCTTATCCCAATAAGCTATTAAAAATCAAAACAGCTTATTGGGCTTAAAGGGCCAAATAGCCCTTAAGTAATAAATAAACCAACACTCTACCGGATGAGTTATTGTAGCACAGCGGTAGAGTGTGTGGGGGTTATAAGGGTTGATGAGTGTTGAGGTCTTGGGTTCGAGCCCAGGCTCCCCGGGACTTCCACTTATCCCCTTTTATTATTATTATTTTTTTCAAAAATTCAAAAAGCAAAGTTATAAACGACTTAAAAATAAGCACTTTTAACATGTGACCCTGTTCTTGGGTTTTGTTGGTGGGAAAAACTATTTTGGGAATAACAGGGGTTGGTTTGGTGGTTTGGCAATATTGGCCCCTCATAGATATACACACCCTTGCACATTAGGTCCTTGTGGTGTATAACTTTTGGTAAGTTAGCAAGAAAGGTCCCTCCAAGTTATATGTAGTATTGCATCGTAGGTCCTTTGTGACATATAACTTTGTGAATATGGCAGATACAGTCCCTCAACCATATATGAGTTATTGCAAAATGAGTCCTTGTGATCTATAACTTTAGGGTTTGGCAGATTTGGCCCTTGAAGTTATAAATACCATTTTTACACTTTAAGTCCTTGTGATTCAAGTTTGATGACTTGACAACTTCAGTCCTTGAAGTTGTATTTTGACTTTGACTTTGTCGGGGTTGACTTTGGCTTTGACTTTTTCTTCTTTTCACGCTCTTTTCATTCTCGTGCTTGGCTTTGTTGTTTTTAGCTTTGTTTTTGTCATTTTGCTTGATATCTGTTTCCTGCACAATCAAAGAAACATAAATACAATGTTATTTTGGTACGTTTTTAGTAATTTAAGGTCCGTTTTTAATGAAAAGGGTATGTGTAAATTAAGCAGCATACATTATTCTGATGAGGATGAAGCCTATTTCCCACAAGAAGAATATACTTCTGGAATGGGTGGCGGCTTTTCTTTGGATGAAGAAGACTTGGATGGCTTTGACGGATATGAGGTAATGCGACATATATGATTGCTCACTCCCTCATTCGAGTAAAATCAAAGGTTATGATGAAGAATGATATAGGGTCTGGAATAAGTAATCCTTTACCGATAGTAATACACCAACAAGGGCAACCAAACCACACATACACATTCAAATCCATGAATGAGACACATGCTATTGCTTACTCCCTCATTCGAGCAAACCAAAGGCTAGGGATTAGGCATGAGAAATATTTATAATTGGTGTAAAACAAAAGAACAAAATAGATAGATTAAGTCTAAAAACTAAAGAACAATGTTGCTAACTACTTTCCCGACCATGCCTATGAAAAATACACAAATCATGACTCGTTTATGCTAGTAGTACTAAGTTACACTAACAGTAACTTTTATACTAACAGTACTAACTCTTATACTAGCAGTAGTAACTACTTGGTATATTTTTAGTCTTCATCTCTGAGCAGTCTTAACTTCCACTGGCAGTAGTAACTCCATACTAACAACACTAAGTTATACTAACAGTAGTAAATAGGAGTAGTAACATTACACTACCATTACTAACTACTTAGCATAATTTTCTTTAATATCATCAATAGTACTAAGTTGTGCTTGATAGCACTAATGTATACCTGAGCAGTAGTAACTCTAAAATCATCTTGAAGTCTTTTAATCTCAACAATCCTCCCCTAAACTTGATGTTCATCTTTTGAATCTTCAAGTTTCTTCATTAAAAATCTTCACTATCATCAGGAGGATGCTTTCAAACACTTTACTCTGTTATATAGCCTCCTTTAGGCTGTCTCTTAACCAATCTAAGAAGTTCATAAGCCATTTCACACTCATAGCCAACATGAAGCTTCACATCATTGAACATCTGATGTAATGTGTTGTATGTAAGTGAATACTTCTTCTCAACCAACATATAATATTGCAGGGACTGTATTGTTACACAGTAAACTCCACAAGAATAAAAAAGCTCCTAGTTATTCACTTTAGTTAATCTTTGTTGCTTCTTCCATATACTATCTTCAAAATGATGTTCAAACATGATCTTCAAGGTAAGAAGTAAGTAATTATCCATGTAATTCTCTGGCTCTGTCTTCTTAAATCTATCCTTGACTATATTCTAAAGAACTTCTAAGTCTTCTCTGTTAAAGTTTTTAAGCATTTTTACAAAAGTTAAATACATCTGAGAATTACCATCTGCTTTGATAATTTGGAAAAAGCTTTTCTTCATTTCCTTGTAAATCTTGTAGTCAACAATGTTTAGAGATCTGGTAGATAACGGTGTAGCATCAATAGTCACATCATCTCCATCTTACGGAACTATTTCAAAGCATTGATTAAGACCTTCAGATTCTTTTTCTTCCTCTACATGCTCATCTATATTCTGCTTCTTAGCCTTTTCCCGCTCTAATTCTTAACCTGCTCTTTTAGTACTGCTTTCTTGCTATGTATCTGCTTTAGCTTTGTTTGACCCTTCCACCACATCTGAATCCATAGGAACAAATGTATTTACCTGTTGATATATTTTGTTAAAGAGCTTCTAAATTTCTTCATAACTCCTTCCCTTTAGCTGATTATGCTTGTATCCACTTATATTCTTCAGGTATGTACACATTATATTCCTTATCTGAGCTTTAGTAGGTGGTTTACTCCTTTGTTATGCTGCTCTTTGTGCTGCAAAGAACCTTTTTCTTTCAGTTATCATCTCTACTAACATTCTAGACTTTTGTTCAATGGAGAATTGTTCTTGTTCTTCAGTTTGAAGTCTTGCAGCTAGTTGCTCATCAGCTTCAATCATAGCTTGAATGTTATCCAATTCTTCAATAACTGCTGCTTTGCTAGCTTCTTCTTGTGCATCTCTTTCTCTTTGCACTCTTTCCAACTCAGCTTGCTCTTCAGCATGCAGTCTAAATGCATATTCTTCATCAAGTACAATTTGATCTTTCTTTTTCAATGGCTTTTCAGGCTCAACCATTTTTCCTTCACCCTTATCTTTGCTTGATGGTGTGTCGTTGTTATTGTTTTTGTTGTTGTTGTCTCACTTGGCTCTTCAATAACAACTCCTTTTGACTTAGGCCTATAGTAACAGTTGTAGCATTAGTTGTAACAGCTTTAGGTTTAGCTGCATTGATTTCAATCAAGGTTTGAGCCATAGTCAACTCATCAATAGTTGTTGTTGGAGCACTAGCAGTTGTGACTTCAATACTAGTAGTAGTAACTACTTCACCAGCAGTAGTAACTAGATCAGCAGTACTAATTTCCTTTTTAGCAACTTCTTCAATAACAACTTCTTCACCTTGCAAATCATCATCAACATCAAACAACATCTCTTCATCATTCCTCTCCTCAGCCTCATTAACTAATGTAACTTCTGTATCTTGGTCAATGACAATAATCTTCCTCCTCTGGTTGAATGCATCCTCCTGAGCACCTAAACTTTCTTCAGAGGATTCCACTCTCCTTGAACTACCAACCTTGTACAGTCTTTTAGATTTGTAAATTCTGGACCTCCTTTTCTTCTCCAGCTTCTTAATTCTCTCCTTCAATTTAGCAATCTCTGCAGCTTGAGAAGTATTTGCATTTTCCAGGGCAAGAACCCTATCAGACAGTTTTGTACAAAGGTTCATCAATTCATGAAGTTGCATTCTATCCTCACCACTTTGAGGTGGATCATAGGAAGGGGTAGAGACATGTTCCTGATGAGTAGTCTCAGTGATAAGCTTTGTAGGACCACTGTCCTTCCTCTGTTTTCTTCTTGACTTTTTCTTTTTAGGTTTTGAGGATGATGGTTGAGTAATAATGGGTGTAGAATGGGAATCAGTAGGAGCAGCTGAATCTTCACCCATATCTTCTGAAGCTTGAACCATCATAGATTGAAACAAAGGGGTGACCCTACCAGAAAAACCCTTTCCTTCCCTCTTCATATTGGCAAAAACCTTCTTAGTGTGTGAAGATATAACTTAAATCCCATTATGTTTTGACATTCCCTCAACTTGTTTGTCTAGGAAGACTTGCACAAACCTTGGATACATAAGAAACTTCACTACACCCTCCAAGTTCTTTATCATATTGTCAAAAATGTACTTGGAGAAGTTGAAATTTTGGTTTGTGGCAAGACACATGATAGCAGATGCCGTAGTGCTACTAAATTCATTCCAAGTTATTTTTTAGCACTAAGGCATTATGGATGAGAAATTTCCATTAGGGTGAAAAGTAAGCTTTATAGAATGTAAGCTTTTGAGTAAGATTTTCATACCCCATGAGTGTAAGCTGTTTAAAAATTATATCATTTGGCAGACATTCAGTACCTTCAGCATCATCCAACTTAAGATCACTCATTATACTCTTCTCAGTGATGATCGCCTTCTTCTTATCAACTATGGCTTGTATTTGACATTCCCCATTGATTGTCTTAACCTTGGCGGTTATCCAGAACTGTTCAATACATGATTCATATACTGTAAGATTAACCGTTAATGCATATTTGATAGAACTTGCATTCAAAAAATTTATAATGCCTTCAAACCCATTACTTTCTTTAGGTTTCTCCAAAAACGCAACCAAATTATGGGTTTTAGTAAACTTTAGGCTCGTCATTGTGATGGGTTTTGATGAATAAAGATGAAATTGAGTTAGGGTTTATGATTAGAGAGTAAATCAAAGTGTAAAATCGATCGAATAAGTAATTGAAACCCTTAATCAAAGTTTTTATGAAATCACCCTCAACAGCATTAATTTGAACTAGCAGCATTAAGTTAAGCCTAACAGTATTAACTAACCCAACAATAGTAAGTTATGTCTGGCAGCATTAACTTATACCTAACAGCAGTAAGTATATGCTTAGCAGCATAAACTAATAGTTGCGGTAGTAAGTTTATGCTTAGCAGCATTAACTTTGAGATACCAGCATTAACTCTAATTTCATTCCAAAAAAACCCAAACATTGAACTTTTTGCGTACATAACTCATAAATTTTTTCTGACTTATATTATTTGGGAGTAATACACCACATTTGATTTCTTCATAAACAAAAATAACCTTGAATTTTGGGGAAGAAGGAGAGGTTATTGAGTTGAGTTTTACATGTAATGACTATACCCATACTTTAGCCATTTATACCCATACCTACTAGTCGCCATATCTACTAAAGTACAAGTCGCCCGAGAATTTTAATTTTACTCAGAAACACATACAAGTACTAAGCAACCAAATTGTACTTTTATAAGTACAAATATTAATTGTAATATTTTAACTATTAATTGTTACAAGGGTTAAATAAGCCAATGAAACCAAAAAAACCTTGAACGTTTTGCAAGTAACAAAATGTCAAAATAAACCTTGAACGTTTTGCTTTGCTTATGCTGTTAGATTGGACATTGTGAATCTTCCAACATTGAACAGATATACATGTTTGTGAGAATATCATATAAAACCTTCAACGTTTTGCAAGTAACAGAATGTGACTTATGCTGTTAGATGGGACATTGTGAATCTTCCAACATTGAACAAATATGCTAGGGGATTGATTGGTTCCAAAATGCTAACATAACATAATAGTTTAAACATACATCCAAATACTTACATGTTGTTCAAAGTTAAACTACCATGAAATTCAACAAGTTTGAAACAAGGAAAACATAATTAAGAAATTTAAACAAAGATATATTGATAGCATCCACCACATTCATAAGACACTTGATGAACCAGAGTTCCAGCAACCTTAACCTGCACAAAACAACATCATTCAAATATTAGGGTTCATGAAAAAAATACATTGCAGAATGAAAAAAAATTCTACATAAACTTACCAGCTTACAAAAACTATGCTAAGAACATATGATACAGTTCACGATCAGGGTAAGGTAGAAGAATTAGAGATTCTTTGTACTGTCCAATGAAGAAAGAACCAGCAACTCCTTGGATACCGAGGTTCTGAAGTGTTTGTGTAGATATATTCAAAACTTGTACAGAATTAGCAAGTTGGTGGGGGCCTGGTACTTCAACTATTGGTAACGATATTTCATCCATAGTAAAACCAAGTAACTTAACATAATTAGGGGTGGGAATGGCGAAAAGTAAGGTAAAGGATGTTAAAGATGTAACATCAACCAATACAGACCAACCACAAAAAAGATAGCAATCAGTTTCATCGGTGCTTCCAGATAATATCAGAGAGTTTCCAATACTTGAAAGACACATTGGGACTGTTAAGCCGTCTCTAAAAATAGCATCTATGTCATGTACTTGGAACGAGTGGCCAATCAAATCAAATGAAACAAGTAAGTGTTTTTTGAACACAACGTGACCATCATCACTAACAAACCTTTCATGACCAGCCCAAAAGAGTAACCGACCTACAACCACCTGCGATGAGCGTTTGAATCTGATAGATTCCCTAGGCAAACAGTCATTATCAAGTTTCTTCCAGTCCATACTGCTCAAAGTAAAGACGGACACATACCAATTTCCATGTCCGCCGCGAGGGTATGAAACCTTTATAATGGTTGGGTCTAAAGTGTCTGGACGGACACCAAAACCTAAAAGGATTTTATCACTCTTGGGTTGACTATTGAAGGCAGGGACTAGAATATTAATAGATCTTTTTATAGATGGGTTCCATAGACTACAGCATATACTAGGGATACCATATGAAAAACACCATATCCCGTGACAAGTGCCAACTGGCAACAAATTTGAGTCATTGACAACTGTTACTAGTGGGGAGTATGTTAGATTATGATCAAGGGATATCTCGTAACTAGGAAGAGCCTGATTATACCTTACAACAATCGTTACTGCTACGAATACCGTAAGTTTTCTGAAAGCTGATCAAGTCTATGCAAGACTTCCATTCTTTGGAAACAGTACGAAACCGAAGTATAGACTTTACGGGAATTCTTTTCATGATATAGATTTGTATATCAAAGGGTATGTTGTTTGACATGTTTTTAATCTCTAATGATTATTTAGCTAAAGGATGAAGTTGGGTAAAGTTTGTAAGTGTTTAATGTGGTGGGTGTTGGTGGAAAAAAAGATATAGCTTGACCATTAATGAGAATCAATCTACTTAATTAAACAACTATTTTAGGATGTACCTTAGTGTACTTGATATGAATCTACTAAAAATATAGCATATAAATTAAATAAGGAAAAAAGTAATTTTGTAGTTACCTTAAACAAATGATGATGTTTTTTCAACTAGAATCTTGTGGTTCCAAAAAAATTCCAGCGTCCTTTCACGACAGGCTAACGCTGTTTCAAGAGGGTCGTTATCGACTGCCACCGGTAGGTTACGACACAATCTGTAAATAAATGTACGGACCCATATCCCACAGTCGCCATATAACGATGCTTGAAATGGAACAGAGGCATAATTGTATGTGATCTTGTAGTGGTCAGCAGATATGCCCTTGCTATCAAATATACCATGCATGAGTAGATACAGAGTTAGTTTCTTTGGCAATACCTTCTTCATTCGTCTCCACCAACGCCTTCTACTTCTACCATCACAACCAAGTGAATCATAAAATGTAACAACTCCAGTACGTATTTCAAACTGGGCAAGACACCAATGTTGTTTCGGTTCATTAACCAGAAAATACACCTGATTTATAATTAAGGAACAATTAATAACAAATTAACAAACAATTTAATTTGGCATAATAAAAAGTTTGGGAGGAACAAACCGTCTCAACGGCTATCCAGGGCAGGGGATACATATGGCCGTTTGAAAAATAGTCTTGCATCATCCCATTTAAGATGCATGTTGAGAAATGAGGGCTTACAATCGTCCAATCTGCTTCAGGTGGTCTTAAAGACCACATTAGATCAATCCATACATCAAGGTGCTATGAATGGAAATTAAAATTTAATTAAGAATTGAAATGAATTATGATCAATTTTAAATTAGGCAATCTATAGGTACTTACTTGGTCAGTCAACCAGCCTGATTTACCAATGTTAAGACAAGACAAACTCAACTAAAAAGATCGACCTATAACAATGTCTCGTTTGCCCCAAAGAAACTGATACTCTGGAAGATCTTTGTTGTTTATAAACGCAGGCATATACTCAGGAACTGTAACCTTGTCACTTTTGCAACCATCTGGTCTTGACAGATTCTAGTTAAAAAAAATTATAAATTAACTAAGAAATTATAAAAGAAGAAAAAAACCCCTAATTTTCTCTCTCAAAATGGTGATTTTCGGCCACCAACCCCTTCTTTTCCGTTCATAATCTCTTCCTATAATTTGATTGTATCCTCTAATTTATTTAATTATTGGTTATATTCATTGATTTCTTTGCTACTTAGTCGTTTCTTATTCATTGTTTCTTGTTTTTAGGGTTTCGATCTGTTTCTTTTTAAGATCCAATCGTAACCTCATAAACGTTAACCACTGAATAGGTATTGACATTGTTGCTGGTTATCACTGAATACATTGCAATATTTAGTCAATTAGTGGGTATTCTGATTTGTGGTTTGGGTTGTGTTTTTTAGGGTTTGTGTGCCGTCACTATTTTTTGCAATCCTTAAATTGTTTTTTGATCTTGTTAATCCTGCCTTAGCTTGATCTAACGCCTTATAACGATTGTGTTATTGTTTATAAACATTGTTTGATACTATTACTAACTATTTATTGGGCTGTCGGTCATCTAGGGTTAGGGTTTTCATTTTTATTCTTTTAGGGTTTCGCTGATTTTGTGGTATTTGCTGCTGTTGGGTGCTTTCTTGTTACATCTGGTGTTAGATGCTGGTTAGGGCTTGATCTATTATACGTGGTTGGAATCCTAATTTTTAGGGTTCTTTTTTCTTGTTGCTGCTAATCATTGAAGTTATGGTTGTTTTGAGGGTGTGAGGTTTTAATGAAGAGAGGGTTTTTATCAGGTAATTCTAAAGGTACTGCTCAACCTGGCAGTCTTGCTGCTAGGGTCACGAATATAGATGGTTCTAAACTACCTTCGAAATCGATTCTGAAAAAGACGAAGGTTAGTTCTGATAAAACTGATCCTCATGGTACTGTTTCCGGAGTTTATGTTAGACCAACTGTGAATGAAGCGACTGAAAGTGCACCTATAACAAAGGTTGATGGTCATGGTGTAGATGGTATTGTGAATGGTCAACTTGATGTGCATGCCAATATTCAAACGTATGTATTGAATAGTGATAAGGATATTCCAACATCCTTTGCGGAAGTTTTGAATGCTGTTGGGAAGTCAAGGAAGGAGTCTTCAGGTATGTCGTGGTCAGATTCAAACATGTTGCATTATGAGAAAGTGGTTAATTTTCGACTGCTTGTTAATGAAGAAAACATGGATAAATCTGATTGTGTTCTTCTAAAAAGAGTAGCTGATGTGGTTAAGTGCAAGTATGAGAATAACCTTGTTGGTTATTTTGTGGGCAAAACTATAGCTTTCCCGCTTGTTCAAAACTACGTGTATAACACGTGGACCAAATTCGGGTTACAAAAGCTTATGAAAACTGATGATGGGGTTTTCTTGTTTAAATTTGCCTCTAAAGAGGGTTTGGAGCAAGTATTGCAAAGGGGACCGTGGATGATTCGTAGCTCGCCTTTACTTCTATCTAAATGGTCTTCCACTTTATCATTAAAGAAAGGTGAGGTTACTAAAGTACCGATGTGGGTTAAGTTATATAATGTGCCTATTCTTGCCTACTCGGGGGATGGCTTGAGTTTGATCGCTACTCAAATAGGGAAACCTATTATGTTGTTTTGTTTTTTGTTTTTTGTTTTAGACGCGTTTACTTGGCTTATGTGTGTTGATCATAGGGTTGAATTAGCATATTTGCTCTGGGTTTCATTAATTTGTTCAGATTCGAGTTATCGAAGGTAGTAACTTAAGCCAATTCCGCATGAAGACGGGTACTTATTATAACAAATAAGTCATTAGAGTGAATACGAGTGGAAGCCCCCTCATTGTGTCGATTGTAAAATTTTTGGGCATAATCACAACCAATGCCCGAAACGTGTGATGGAGGCTACTTCAAGTGCCTCTTCGGGGGTGACTACTCGTGCTACTAGTACGAAAGAACAAGAAGAGGGTTTTATTAAGGTAAAGGGTCGAAAGATTAAAAGGAAGAAGGCTAACACTAATATTGATAGAATTCGCTTTACTAAGCCGAAGGCAAAATTCTATCGTGAAAAGACTTCTTCTTTGAAGGATAAAACTAAGGTGCCTGCTAGTGGTGTAAAGAGTACTCCGATCTCTAATGCGTTTGAGGCTTTAAACTCGGAGGAGGTGACCGATTGTGGGGTTTCGAATCCTATAAAGGATGAGGGAAAGATGCATGTGGATGGGATCACTCAAAATACCAAATCTGGTACCAAGGAAGTTGTAAAGGAGCAAGAGCAAGATAGCTTGTGGTCAAAATTTAAAGCGGCAAATGAGGCTTTAAAGAATAATCTTAGATCCCCGTCGAACCTAGAGGAGGATTCAGATGAGGATGAAGTTTACTTTCCAAATGCCGAATATACTTCTGGGATGGGAGGCGGCTTCTCTATGGACGAAGATGATTTGGATTGCTATGACGGATTTGAGGCTCAGGTTTATGATATTCTTGAGCGACTGCAAACACATTGTGATGATTATGATATCCGTCTAAATAGTAGAGGTAGGAAATAGCTTGTTCTTTCCTTGTTTTTCCATAAGAATGGCATGTCATTCTTATGTAGTTTTTTGGTTAGTAGCTCTTTTTGTTGCTTGTTAATGCCCATGTAATGGCCTGGGTTATGGGACTTCACATACACCTTTTGTACTTAAAAGTCTTTTTGGAGTAATACATTTACCAGGGAAACCCTTTACCTAAGAAAACGGGTCATGTGTCATTATATGATTTATTGACCGAATTCGTGGCTGTCCGGAGATATCCTGTAATCAATTGGACAAATGAGTAATATACTAAAATATAATATATTGAATTAAAATTGATAATAACAAGTAATGTACCTCTAAATCATAAGGCAGCACAATGTCTTCTGTTTTGTTTAACCTTGTCTTTCTTTTTGTGGGAACGGGAGTTGATTTCAGAGACATAGCCATCTTCTTCTTTCTTATTTTAGCAGACCTTAAAACATAGTTTGGTCTTAAAGCGCGTTCGCAATTCTTCTTCTTAAATTTAAGGGTGCCTAAACCTCTCCCTAAACTAGGTTGCTCTTCAACTTTAACCCCAACAGTTTCTTGAATAACAGTTGTTTTTCCTTTATCAGCATTTGCTTGTTGTTCTAAAATCCCATCTTTGACATCAACTATATCGGGTTCTTGTTGCAACTCCAGATCATTTAACGATGATTTGGCAGGTTGCTCTTCATCGTTGAACATTGACATGTAGTCATCATCATAACTATCCACCTATTAAAATTTAGAGACAAGGAAAAGATCAATAGAAGAATTTTGTCAGTAGTAATAAATTATCAAAGATAAGGTATAAGTACATACATCAGCTTCATCAAAGTCATCTTTTGGTTTAATGGTACGTAACATAGGATCATCAACTTTAGGAGGTACAACCAAAACTGAATCAATACTCGGATTTTCTATTTTAGTGCCTAAACCTTTTATTAGAAGGTGCAAATGATGCTGAGAATTACTATAAAGATCCTTTGTATTTGGACCATCAATTTCCATGTTATCGGCTAAATGAGACACATCTTCGTCATTTCCAGGATGAGCAGAAGAGGATGATGCCTGCTATTTAATTAAACCAGTCAATTTTTGGTCTATTAATTTATCATTTACAAGTAAAACATTTTAGGAACAAGCCTGCTATACAATAAAATCAGAAGAGGATGAAGCATGCTAACCTTTGCCTCACTAGATACACCACCAATATGATTTGAACTATCATTATGATGGGAAGAAAAGTTTGGCTTCTCTTCAATAGACACGCCACCATCAGACTTTTTTGGGTTGCAATCGCTTGATTCATTTTCGGTACACAAATCATTTGTAAGTAATTTTTTAAACTTAACAAAAGTTTCGGAAGTCTCTAACTTTGAAAATATTTTTGTCAATTCATAAAACTCATCATCTTTGCGTTGCTTTATCAATAAAACTTCCTTTTTAAGAGCATCAAATTCAGCAAAAAAATTCAGATACTGCAGCATTTCCTGTTTGTGGACTATTTGACGACATGGTTGGAAGCATTGACGCTTCTTCAATAACATCTTTTGTTTATGAATCCAAAACACCATCCCCATCATCTGACTGAGAATCCAAAACACCATCCCCATTATCAACTAACATTCTAATTCATTTTAGGACAAATTTTTCCAACCCTATGAACAAAAGTACCATCTTCAGTGTCACCACGCATTCTGTTATGTTGTTCAATACTTTTTTCTCTACATTGGTCATCTTGAAGAAATGTACCGTCATAGGCATCCAAGCCTTTAATAAACTCAGCACTATCCTTAAACCATGCATGACTCATCTCTTCAGGACTTGCAATTAGGGGCACATTTGGATTTGACATCTAGAAAAAAATATAAATATTGTTCACGTACAACATGATGGAAAAACAAATGAATTATGTCAAATAAAGTTTTTGACTTTTGTGTTTACCGGTCCAAATAGTTCTTTATAATCTGATTTCTCAAACATTGTAACCTTTGACCAAGCAAGACCACGTGGGATCACGTTCGCCTTTTTAGACCACCATTTTTTACTGTTGGGGTAACTCTCCAAAATCCATATCTATAGCAAAATAATCAGGTTATTCTATAGAAATTATGTTTTGTTAAGTATTGGTTAGAATCTGTTGTTTGACAAAATTGTTAGGTTAAGTAGGCTTTGTATAAGAATGTGATACCTAATTTCCACTTTCCCGAAAGCTTTCCTAGTAAACCACGCAAAGCATTATTATACAAAACATAAGTTAGTTTACTTTTAAACAAAAATTAACAGTAAACAATTGTCTAACCTTGAATGCCCAAGCAAACCCGTATAAATTGTATGTGGCATTGAAATTTGGGTTCTTCTTCAGCTGAGCCAAATGATGTTCGGTATGTCTAGAAACCACATTTACAGTCCTATTATAAAATTTCTCCCACATGTATTCACCCCAAGGAAAAGCATTCCAAGCATCTAAATCATCCACCAACCACATTATATGTTTCGTCAAGAAATTCCTTTTCTCTTTACCCATAAAAACTAATTCACTGGCAATCAGCAAACACAAATGAACAACATCTTCATCTAACATATTTACCAAAGTTTGCTTATCTTTAAGAACATTCAAAAGATCAAACCCGTTTATTTTCTTGAACCTTTTCTTGTTTTATTTTCTAAAAAATATCGATCGAAAAAAGTACTCATTGCACCATGTTTTTCAGAGAAGTGGGCAAATCGAAACCCAGTAATCAAACAAAATTCTTTTCGACCAAACTCTAACCAATGATCCCCTATATGGAATATAATTGGAGGACAATCAGGTCGAAGGTTAGGGACAGATACCTGATGTTGAAAAACATAATGCATCATATGGCTATCATTTTCGTGAGACTAAATATCCAACCACGGCTCAAAAACAATATCCATAAATAACTTTTCACGATTCGGCTTCATTGACAAAAGACCTTTAATTTCTTTTTTTTTTTTTTTTTACCCCCCCCCCCCCCCCCCAATTATATTTTTTTATTTATTTTTTTTTTTTTTATTTTTTTTTTTTTTTTCCAATTTTTTTTTTTTTTACTTTTTTATTTTTTTTTTTTTTTATTTTTTTTTTTTTTATTTTTTTTTCAATTTTTTTTTATTTTTTTTTTTTTGTTGTCTGGAAGTAACTTAACACTTGACCTAACACTGATTTTGACATCGTACAAATCAGACATTGTGATTTGAATATGGATTTAGATTCTCGATTACTATTAGTGTTATTACACATTACTAACTATGAGATTGCTTTTTGGTGAGAGATCTATCTTTTATTGTTTATACTGTTAGTATTAGTTTGTACAGTCAGTACAAAATAGTTAGTACCGTTTAAGAGATATGCTTGAGATATTATAGGAAAAGATATGCATTATCTTTTCCTATAATATCTCAAGCATATCTCTTAAACGGTACTAACTATTTTGTATTGACAGTACAAACTAATACTAACTAATACTAACAGTACAAACTATAATTGTCGGTACTAACTATTATAACTAGCGGTACTAAGTTAGGAAACATAATTCCTAACAAATTCTATACTTAGTAATTTTCACTAGAAATTCTATTATCTTTGAAACCCGATAAAAGAACGAAGATATAAAGTCTTAAGATTTATTAAATTGTAATTATACAATAACCCGACAAATAAACCAAAACTATACTTTTACAAATGAGACAACTAGTTTAACTAAAACCCGTCAAGGAAACGAAATACTAACTTATAAAATATTATTTTATAACTCCTGACTAAAAGACAAAGTAATAACTTTTGCAAAAATTTTAAAAATGTCATTTATCTAATTTGAAACTTTAAAATGTGTGTTTACTTTTATGTAAGAACTCTTTATTAATTTATTTGGTGATTTTCGAACACGTGTCGAATTATGTTGTTTTAATTATTTTTCTCACGTCTCTTATATAATAATTTTCTTATATAAAATACATGCCGCGTATTATATACACTTTGAATTATTCTTTTGGTTGTTTAACTTTGTTATATAATTCATGCTATGAATTATATACTTGTTTATTTTTCATATGTAATATATATTAGGTATATATATTACATACTTTAACTTGTTATTCGACTTCTTTTATTCATTGTAACGTATAATACTCGCCACGTATTATATATTTTTCTTGTCTTCCATATGTAATATATACGGAATATATTACATACCATGCTTTTACCTTTCGATTTATTTTATTTAACCAACCACCAAACTATTAAACTTGAATCTAAATCTTTTATCAACGTGCCGCATTGATGTAACTATCCATTGGGAAACACAAATACATCATCCTAAACTGGTGGGTCATAACCGTTAAGATAAACCGTAACTTCTTGGTCGAGCCATTCCGGTTTCTGTTTGTGTTGTGCTTAGGTGCTCGTTATGTGGTACGCAACCAGATTCTCACGAACATCTCTTCTTTGAGTGTTCTTATTCTTTAGAGTTATGGTCTTTGGTTCGTGGGTTTGCTAAAATGGACCTTGTCCCTCCAGTGTTAGAGGACATTTGTAATTGGTTTCAACCCATGGCTAATAAACGTACGATCCGAAATGTTGTGGGTAAGCTTCTCTTTGCGGCCTCAACATATTATATTTGGTTGGAACGGAACAATCGTTTGTTTAAGAACACAAGGAAATCTCCGGAAGAGTTAAGAGACATAATTATTGTTACGGTTCGCCTTAAAATGGCTACTCTCATATTCAAGAATAAAGAGAGGGTTCGCAACCTCCTCTCTTTATGGAAGATGCCATTGACATTCAGATTATATAGTGATTTTATATGATGTAAGTGTTATGGTTTAGAGTAGTATCTATTATCGTTTTGTGGCATGTCACAAACGATTTAGTGGAAGTTTAAGCTTCGGCTTGAAGTTAATGTGGTATTTCAGCCATATTCCATTGTACTCAAACTTTCTTGTGATTAATACACTTTACCGGGGTAACCCTTTACCCAAAAAATATTTGCATTTCTGCCAATTGTTCTACAACATCGAGGTGAGTTTATAGCCCCTCTTTCACTTGTTTAGATTTACTTTACAAATCTCGAGGGAGAATACATGCTCGTTACAACTTGTTTACATATTCATTTACAATCTCTTTTACATACTTGATTGCATACTTGATTTCGTAACTTGGTTACATACTCATATACATAACTGTTTACATACTCTTTACCAACCTGTTTACATACTTGTTTTCACAACGTACTTACAAACTCGTTTACATGTTCGTTTAAAACTCATTTACATGATTGATTACAAACTCGTTTACACACTCATTTACAGAATAAGTCAATGCTCGGGTGTGCCAGGTAGGGCACCTAGTATGAGTACATGTCGAATAAGTCAATGCTCGAGTGTGCCAGGTAGGGCACCTAGTATGAGTACATGTCGAATAAGTTAATGCTTGGGTGTGCTAGGTAGGGCACCTAGTATGAGTACATGTCGAATAAGTCAATGCTCGGGTGTGCCAGGTAGGTCACCTATTATGACTACATGTCTATTAAGTCAATGCTCGGGTGCGCCAGGTAGGGCACTAGGTATGAGCACATGTCCATCATTTCTGTTATGAACTTGGAGTAATCATAATCACTCTTTATGTTGCATACTAGGCAATACATACTTGAAACATTTTGCGAAATTATGCTCATTACAGTTATCATACACGCTTTACAAAACTTTGGTTTTGACATTCATACACACACTTTTCGTGACTATTATTGAAATGGTCATATACTCTTTACAAATCTTTGATACAACATTTATACTTATAAAAACCTATGAACTCACCAACTTTATGTTGACACTTTTAAGCATGTTTTTCTCAGGTGAATTAGATGCTTAGCTTACTTGATGTGCATTGGAGTCTAAACAATACAAGATTTCTTTTCAAATGACACATTTAGAGGTCGTTCTCTCAAGTCTTGTGCAATGGTATTATGAAGTAACGCTCCCGGATAAATTTCCGCTGTGACCTATTTTGGGGGTGTTACAGATTGGTATTCAGAGCCAAGGTTATAGAGAACTAGGTTGCATTTTACCGTAAACATATAACCATTTTCACAAACATTGCATCACATTAAATTTTTCATGTGCATACACACTACTTGCTTACTTGCTTTACATTATTTGCTTACGTGACTTATATATATATATATATATATATATATTGTTGGGAATTATGTATTCCTGACTTAGTATCGTTAGTTATATTAGTTAGTACCGATAGTTGTAATTAGTACTGACAGTACAAACTAGTTAATATTGATCAGTTAGTTAGTACTGATAGTATAAAATAGTTAGTACCGTTTAAGAGATATGCATGAGATAATATATGAAAAGATATGCATTATCTTTTACGCGTTTTGTAAGTCTGTTAGGGTTTATTTGGTCTATAAAAGGAACCTACGGCATTAGAGAAGACATATTCATATTACAATTCATTATTATAAGTTAGTAATCTGTTAATCGTTTTAGAGAATAATACAAAAGTTTAGGTTATCAATATTCATTGTTTATTCTCGCTTATAAGTTAGTTTCCGCATAACTTATAGTGTTTTAGTCATTGTTTCTCCTGTTAGTTTGTGTGGATTATCCTATATTGGCTTACAACATTAAAGTAGAAAGATCTATATTCAAAAGGTATATATATATATTTATATATATATATATATATATATATATATATATATATATATATATATATATATATATACACTTACCTTTTCTTGTGAATATTTTACGCTTGTTTTATATAAAAGTTATTTATATAAATACTAGGACTTACACCTTAGACATTGTGAGTTACACAATGGTCTCATTTTACTTTTTAGACATTGTGAGTTGCACAATGGTCTCACTTCGTTCTCATACATTGTAAGTTATACAATGGTCTCTAAAACTTTTTTTCATAACCTTATACAATATCGTTTTACACGAAACCCGTCACAGTTTTGTTTACATGGAATTATGTGTGAATCTAAGTATTATAAGTCTTGTATGGGCGGGACTTGTAATATGAGGATTGATACGATAATTGCTATGTTAACTCGTTCATAAAGACCTTTATCTTTGGTTAACATGGAATTATGTGTGAATCTAAGTATTACAAGTCTTGTATGGGCGGGATTTGTAATAGGAGGGTTGATACGATAATTGCTATGTTAACTCGTTCATAAAGACCGTCATCTTATTTACTATAACCGTGTACTCATCAACTATTTTGAACACTATGTCGATCTCCCCTGATTGTTTTACTCCCCGTCTCCGAAGATGAGTCTTAAACACTCGTCCCATACTCATTAAAGCACCAGCATCGTCATGTCATCCACCACCTTGAAGGTTATGTGAGTATGCGTATTGTATCAAAAATTCTTAATTAGGATGATTTACAATCACCGAACCATAAATAAATAAATTAGGATGATTTATAATCTCTTCATTTGAATGGATTGGGACGCCTCTTCATTTAAATAAATAAATTGTAAATCACTGAACCATAAGTTTATCAACTCATTACTTACATAAATTGGGACGCTTCTTTATGTAAATAATGAATTATAAATGAGTTGGCTTAATTGTATCCAATATGACATGAGTATGAACTCGAACCCGGTAATCAACGGAATCCATTAAAAGAACTAGAAACACAATAGTGTGTTACCACTCAGCAAAAATCTTATGGCCTCACTTGAACTACCTGATCTCATTCTTAAGATATTACTTTTGCCGTTACAAATCCTTACAATCATGATCTGTTTGTGGAGCTAACACACTTGTTACACTCTTGAGCTAATGGACTTGGTTCAATATCGAACTAACAGACTGAGTACAATATTCCACCACCTATCACATAAGCTCTCCCACGAGCTCCTCTCATTTGTTGACCTTTATTCTAGGGATATTGCTTCTCGAAATGTCCTCACTCTCCACATCCCATCACCGTTTGTTATAGTTATTGTTGTTATGTTGTTGTTGTTGGGTCCTTGAGCAGTCCCAGCTCGTACAACTTTATCCACTAGGTAATGCACCCCCATTAAACAAGATAAACATCTCTCGATATAGTATTCGGTTGATTTATTCATTACAGACCAATAGTACAACAATTTAATCCATGATACATCCTAGTACTGCCTACGTAAGTTGAATACTTACATCAATTAGCCTCGTCCAATATTAATCACCAAACATTACAGATATCAGAAACTAGACTCTGCCCTTAAACATTTAAAACTTTATATAGACATACCCACGCGACTACACTTTCTCCTCTGATGTTTTCACTATTAAGAGATTTTCTCTATAATGCATTTACATCAATCATAAAACTTATAATGATATTTTTTTTCTAAGATAGCTATCCTGATGGGTTAAATATCCTGGTCAAACCTAGCCAAAATTTACGTACATTAAGAAGCGTCGAAACATCAAATTTTGCTGAATAAAGTTATCAACCCCATGTTTATAACGGGTTTATTAGATCTTAAACTATTTTCTTGGTCACACAATCGGTTAACACAAATCGAATCCTGGAACGGGATTTCTTTAAGGGGTAGCAACCGGCAATTTTCAGAACTTTAAATGACTATTTTACCCTTTGACTTTTCGGGTCTAACTTGACTTTTGACCTTTTGACCTTTTATTGTCATGTAAAAACAATTACCGCGTAACCGATAATTTTTCAGAACTTATTTTAATAATAAATCATAATTATTATTACATATTTCTCATTTATAAATTTCTTTTTCAATCTCATTTGGCTTGAAAACGAGAAGATATCTCGTTAATTGTGAAAACCGCACACAACGCGTACCGACACGATAATAATCAAATTATATTTAATTATCAAAATTTATTTAATAAAAACATTTAATAAATTATTTAACATCTCATTCAAAAACGTTTGTTAAAAACGCAAATACTCAAGTTAAAGTTTCATTTTACGGACAAAGCTTAGCCGTGATACCCAATGACTACCCAATAAATAACAATAATTTTAAATAAATGTTATAAAACATTTATGAAATACTAGTCATGTAAATACTCATTTTTGTGAAAAAATTATTTGGAACGCAATGGCACAACTTTCGTGTCTTGAATCAATCGTTAACTAGCCTAAACGAGTCCCGAACCATTATTTTACAAAAATTACACTTTTGGTCCATGTGGTAATATTTACAGCATCAACCCTAATCTATTTTGGCCCTTGTCCTCAATTTTTCTTAACAATTTTCAAGTATTTAAGCAAACCCATTAGGGTTCACCTCATTTGTTATCAAATCCTAGCCACACTTCTTCCACTCTCCATATTTTTCGGCCACCGACGCCGCCTCTAGCCAGGTTCCGACCACCACCGTAACCACCTCACCACCACGCCACCACATGCCATCCTCACCATCTCCACACTATCGCCATCATCTTTACACCGTCGGCTACTACCAACCGACAAGCCACCCTTATCATCTTCACCAGATCTGACACCAACATCACCACCTCCATCTCTGTCGGCCACCACCACAGCCGTACACCATCGACGCCACCATCATCCAGCCACCACTTATCACCACCATCACTTCACCCTTATTTTATGAGTTTGGATGGTTACTTTTCTTTTATAAAACTAATAACAAATCTAGAGTGCTTTTGTTTGTTTAAGAATATTTTCTTTTACTTGATTTGGTTTTGTTTTGGTTTGATAGCAAAATAGGGGTGTTTGTTTCGGTGTTTTACAACAGCCATAAGGGTGTGTTTGTTTCTGTGGATAACAACCCAAAAGAGGTGTTTGGATCTGCGTTTAACAACCCAACATGGGTGTTTAGTTCTAGGTTTTACAGCCTATTAAAGGGCGTTTGGTTTTGTGTTTTTCAGCCAAACAACCCACTAAGTGGTGTTGGCTTTGGTTTATTTTTGACCCGCGACCCGACGAAGTATTCAAGGGTGAGTTTGATTCATTTATGTTTTAAACACGCAAGGATGCGTTTAGTTTTACTTATTTTTGTTTCTTATTAGATCTCGTTTAGTTATAAATTAAAACATGCGGATGTTTGCAACATTGATTGAAGGAAAAACATTGAATTTTGTAAATATGGGGAAACGTCGTATACACGAATAGGTCATGCCGAAATATCTAAAAATTTCTATACTTAGTAATTCTCACTAAAATTTCTCAAACCGATAAAAGAACGATGATGTAGAGCCTTAAGATTATTAATTTGAAATTGAACAATAACCCGACAAATAAACAAAAACTATACTTTTACAAATGAGACAACTAGTCTAACTAAAATCCGTCAAGAAAACGAAATACTAAATTATAAAATTTTATTTTATAATTCCCGACTAATAGACAAAATAATAACTTTTGTAAAAACTTTAAAAATGTCATTTATCTAAATCGAAACTTTAAAACGTGTGTTTACTTTTATGCAAGAATTTTTTATCAATTTATTTGGTGACTTCCGAACACG
The DNA here is from genome assembly GCA_026074375.1 of Tanacetum coccineum. Taxonomy (NCBI): domain Eukaryota; kingdom Viridiplantae; phylum Streptophyta; class Magnoliopsida; order Asterales; family Asteraceae; genus Tanacetum; species Tanacetum coccineum. The sequence goes on from BQNB010078407.1 coordinate 22,447, forward strand.
TGTCGAATTATGTTGTTTTAATTATTTTTCTCACGTCTCTTATATAATATTTTTCTTATATAAAATACATGCCGCGTATTATATACACTTCGAATTATTCTTTTGGTTGTTTAACTTTATTATATAATTCATAGGGGTGTTCAAAAAACCCGAGAAACTGACAAACCGAGTCGAACCGCTCAACCCGAAACCGAAATAACCCGAAACCAAAAAAACCGAAACCGAAAAAACCCGCTTATC
>BQNB010078408.1:0-30558 GCA_026074375.1 Tanacetum coccineum
TTTTTATTTTTATGAAACTTTTTCTATTTTTTATGGTTTTTTATTAGATTTTTGAAAATGAAATATTAAAAACTAAATTCGAAAATTAATTTAAAAAAAAAAAAAAATATATATAAAACTTAAGCTAAAAATTATGTAAAAATACTTTTTAAAACAAGAAAAAGTGCAGAAAATTAATTTTATAAAAAGCCCCAATTTTAATCCACTAAATAAAAACTAATTTAACTAATTAAATTTAAAACCTAATTTATTTAATTAATAAAACTCTTTTTATAAAACTTAACTAAACATTTCCCAAACACATGGGTGAAAAGTGACAAGTCACAAAGCTGAGGGTAGGCGGGGTAAGAATAAAGTTTTATTAAAAACACAAAGTTTGAATACTTGACAGAAACAGTCCCTTAACCTAGGGACTTAACAAGACTAAACTATTACTAACAAAGGACTAACGATGAAAAATTAAAAGGACTAACAGATTAAATAACAAGGACTAACAGTGTAATTTTAATACTAACTGAAACTATAAAATTTGACAGAACAAGCCCCTGAAGCAACTAGCAATTAACAACCAGCATCCTTTTTTAATCAAAAACAGCTTATTAGCTTTTTAAGAAGCTAAAACTTAACCCTAACTTATTTGAAATAAGCTAAATAAGCTTATTAAGCTTATAAGCTCTAAAAGCTTAGTAACATTCCACTTATAACCTATAATTACCTCAAATCCACAAAATAAATTCAACTTATAAAACTATAAGCTGCTTATCAATTCAGCTTATCTAAACTGCTTATCAACTAGATTCAAAAGCAAATCCATACATCTTTTTAAGAAAACAAAACAAGAACAAAATGTAAAACAAACTTATTGAAACTTAAAGAGAATAATAGTACCTTTGTTTTCAGCTAACAGGAAAGCAATAATAAGCTAAGTGAGCTTATGGCTTATTCACATAAGCTCAATCTCAAAATCACAACCTATACTAACCTATAAGCTGACCAACAGCATCTAAAACACCTCTTGATACCATAGCAGCCGTCCAATTCCAAAGATGGTATCAAGCCTTCATCACGTTCAACACAAACACAAATACTTTGATGGATTTAAAATGAAGAAACGAAATTAAATGAACAAAAAGATTTATTCGAAACAAAAATTTTATTAAACTGAAATATGTTTCTTACAAACTTGAAATGACAATTACATAATACTTAAATGGAGATTACATTCGAAATTAAAATAACAAATTAAAGCGATTTAACCTAGAAAAACTAACCAAAAAATTAACTAGAAAAATTAACTAAAAATTCACACCCCATCTGCTGGATATGTGGAGGGTGAGTTATAATACACCCGACTCGAGCTCTTTTTTCTGCCTAGATCCTTCATCTTGGCCTCATCTCCAACCCTTCAATCTTCTCTTTCTTGATCACTTATATACAGAACCGTACGATTTGATGGTATATATTTGCCTGATTGTTGATGTGGCTAGGGCGTGTGAACAAACACTCACACCTACAAAATCACTTCATCTCATTTATGCCAGCTGGATTGGGTTGGGTTAAGGAATGAAAGTGATGGATGGGTTAGGGATTGTGAGATGAACATTAACCCTATGGTTAATTAGAGTGGGAGTGAAGGGTTAATTGAACTAGGGTATCATGATGTGATCTTGGTGTGATCGTGTGTGAAGGTCAGAGTAATCGAATGCGGTGGTAAATTGAAGGGTACAGTAACATTAAGAGGTGTATAAGTTTAAACCGGTTGGGGATTCTAAGTGAGTACGGGCATTTAGGTGGGTTTTAATGGGTAATCGGGTTTGGGTACGATGCATTGATTGGTTGAGAGGTGAACCATGGGTAGATTTGACCCGGCTCATGACCCGCGCTTTTTGTTATCTTTGGGGCATTTACAATTCCGGCCCTTGTGTTTGGGCAAGACTAATTTTCAAGATATAATTATCTTTGGCAAATTGCACCTTTAGCCCTTGTGTTTGTTAAGCCCTATTCCAAGATGTAGATAACTTCCATAAATTGCAAAGTCAGTCCTTGAACTTTGTAAAACAATAGAGCTTGGGTTTGGTTGACTGTGGTTTCTTGCAATTGACTGTAGAAGGCTGAGGCATGATTTCTCTGGCTTTGGCTTTGAGATCTTTAGCTTCTTGATCACTCATCCGTTCTCGTGTTCGTTTGATTTCTTGTGATTTTTGACATATCCATACCTGCACACATAAAACTCAGATACAAGCACATTTTTGCCATTTTTGATCCGTTTTGGGTTTATTGTCCTTTTAAAGCATAAATAGAAATTGTAATCTGACACTTATCAAAGTTGTTCCCAAACTACACGATTGTGTGTCCTCACGCAATATCACATCCTTTATAACGCAAATACCGCAAAAATTCCCCAAACTAAACCTTTGAAAAGAGCAAGATTTTTGTTGAGGAAAGATAAGGATCACAAGTAATAGAAACACCCGATGTCCATTTACTAAGATTTTTCTCTTTTTTATGGATTTTCCCGAGTTTATTAACTACCTAACAACAATTTTATTTGTAGTTGACATAATGCAATTTTTATTCATTACACATTGGAACTTTTAGATCATAGAACCAAAAGCACAATTAAAGTGTCAAAAGATAACTTCATCATCCCGATTTTTCACTTTTCCCATGCCAAGCTTAAAAACAAGATCATTGTTAATTACCAATCATACACTAACACTAACTCATAAATATTAATTGTGTACTTACTTCTTCCTCCCACAAATCCTACTTTTGTATCGTCAAGATTTTACTTAAGTCAATACCCGAAGGCTCTTTAAGACTTTTGTTTTCGATACTTATTATTTCAAAAATAAGTGTATGGTTAAGAACGCAGATAAATAGCTCCTATCCCGCCCTTCTCAAAAGAATCAAATGCAATCAAAATAAAGTCCACATCGAGGCGACCAAATTTGGCTTTTATAGGCTACTTAAACAGGCACCATTCAATGTCATATACCCAAGGCCTTTAAGACAAGAATGACCAATCTCATTGCACCATATACCCTTAGGCTTCCTTTAAGCACAAAATGAATAAGACAAAAATTAGTAAAACATTATTATTCCTCAGTCCTTAGTCAGGCTACAACATCGGCCACTGCCCCGACCACGTGCAGCAAACATATTTCGACCTTGGATTATATAAGTAAACACCGTGCTTTATGTTTATAACGAAGCCAACATCGATACGAGTCGACAAGAGGTTATTCTACTTATTATGACACCGGACTCTACCTTATATGAAAACTCCCAACATCGGCACGCCTCCGACACGATGAAGTAATCTGGCAGAGATACTTATTTATTATATTTGTATTTTTAAGCAATAAGTAGTCCTGATGTGTACTCATCCTAACCACAAAGGAAACTAAAGAAAACTTCTATTAGCTATTTATAACCAAAAAACCATACAACTCATTTATTAAACATTCATATATAAGTGAAACAGAGCTAATGGGAGAAAAAGCCTCAATAATACAGAATGACTTGAAGAAAATCCAACTATCTACGTTTGAATATTCATAGACTTATCACAATAAACACTTATCATTTCTTGTTCTTCACAAAAGAAATTTTGCAAATGCTTAGCCTATATAAAATCCAACTCGGCATATTTAAAATCTACTTGAGATTAGCACAAGCTTTCATTTACTAACGATTCAAGACTAGCCATGTCATGGAGACTAGCAAATCAACTATCTTCAATATTTGTTAAGGGAAAAACAGCTAGAACTCAACACGTTCAATCGGGTCAAAATTACTTTCTTTACTTACAACGGAAACAACATATTTGTCTTAACACCCATTTTTTTTTTTTTTTTTTGTTTTTTTTCTTTTTTATGATGAAAAAGAACGAAAAATTAAAATTTTTGCTATTTTTGTGGGAAAACGGGTACGTGAGAACAAAACAATAAAGCAAGCACATTAAATCGATAGATTCCCTCCCCAAACTAAAATGAAACATTGTCCTCAATGTTTAAGTCGGACCTACGACAAATCAAAGCCGTTTATAGGTAGACACAGATAATTCGTTAATCGATGAATAATGAAAAGGTGAAAAGAATTATTGATCTCCCCAAACTAAATTCACACAAAGGATGAGAAACTCGAGTGCTTCGGAATTAGGCATCGAACACAGAGATTCTTGAAAAGTTGGGTTAATCCTGCCAAATCACAACACAGACAACAAACAACGAGAAACGAAGAGGATGGGCCCCCTTAATCACAACACATAGAGGCAGAAAATAAAAATAAAATAGAAAGAAAAGGACAAAGCATGGGATGAACTCCCACGGACGCTTTGTTTTTGATTACCGAGTCGCAAGCTCGACTCGATCCCTGAATTCAGTTGTCCTTAGGGAGAGCAATACTTAGAACAAGAAACTGTTTAGAAAATGCCACCGGCTCTTAGAAATGTGACTATGCCAGGGTCAAAAATGGTGTCTTCATTCTCGAAGGAGACAATTGAGGAAATGAAGGGTAAATCTGAAACAAGGGTGGGTAAAATACTGGTCATAAAATCATGAGATTTAGAAACACCCTTAAACTCTTTGATTATCAAAATTCCCGCTTTGGGTTCAAAACATTTCTCAATATCCGGAGGTTCTGGTGGAGGTCGAAGAATTGACGGATCATCAAAATAAAATGACTCATACTCGGGAAGAGAGTAATTAGCATGAGTAGTGGTATTGCCACTTCTCGTCTCTTCCGAATGATCGCTAAAAGTCTCGAATTCGGGTAAAGAATTATCCAAATGAGAAAAAGAAGTATCGGACTCCTCAAAGAACGCATCACTATCCACGACGGGGATAGGAAATGGAGAAGGAGACTCGAGCACACGATCCGGAGTAGAGTTAACTTTCAAAGATTTGATATTAGAAAATAATTACGATGGTACGTTTAATATTTCTCACGAAGAGAATAACTCTTGGACTTGAAAAATATCTCGATAAATTCACACATTTACGAGCTCCGAATTTGGAGGTGATGCATCTACGTACTCGATATCCTCATAAGAATCGTCATCACTCGAAGTATCATCATTTGGATCAAAATCGGCTTCAACAATTCCCAGTGGAATTGGAGCAATACGAGCAAGTTTATCGGCGAACTCTTCGAGAATAGGATCGATCTTAGAAGAATAAACAATCGAAGTATCACGGTTACTCAAAGATTTCACAAGTTCAGACTCAACATTAACACGATTATTATCATAATTAGGCACGTCACTCGTATCGTCGGACATACCCTCGAACTCACTTGGGATTGGGACAAGGTTCTCAACACTAGACTTTATTACTTCGTCCGATTCAGTTGTCGGAATAGTGTCGAGATGCGCATCTCCCATTTTTAGAGAATTATCGGGCTCCTCGATCGGTAAGTCAGGTGTGATTGTTGTAGAATATCGAGCAATAATATCTCCTGAAGGAATATAATCATCCTCATCATCACAAGTAACAGAAAGCATGTAACGACAGGCAGCAGCATACTTTTCATCTTCGTAAGCTTTCTCCTTTTTTCGAACTTCGCTTCCCCATATATTAAAATCTTGCTTAAGTTTTCGAATTCTAATCTCACAATCTCTCTCATATTCTTCATCAATCTCCTCGCCTCGAAATCTTCTAATACCCAAATCATTCGTGATTTCTTTAATTTTGCGATCAACCAATTGCTGTTCATGCATCATTTCCTCGATACTCATATTCTCTTTAACCGTTTGTTCTTCCGCGATTTGCTTTTTTAATTCCTTTAACATTCTTTGATCTCGTTTTAATTCTTCAAGCTCTTCAAGAATTTTATCAAGGGCTTCTTGACAATTGACGGAATCCTGCGGAGGTTGTGGGTGGTCAAAACCGGAATAATCATAACTCGGATTAGGTTCATAGCAAGTTTCATTGATCGGTTGACATTGATAATCAAAATGAGGACCTCCGCAATAAGCACAACAAAGATATTGCTGAGAAAAACTTGGTGAATTTTGTGGATAATAATTATCATTAAAGTTTTGATTGTAACACGGCTCCTGTTCATAGACAAACGGGAACTGTGGTGGACAATCATAACCATAATGAGCATTATTTCCACATAACTCACACAAGTAAGTCTCAAACTGGGGTTGTGGAGGTGGGTAAGAAAAATTTGGAGAATTCTCAACAAAGTTAGGCTTCGAAACATGAGGTAATGAATAGCATGACGGATCTAAACTTGGTAAAGGTTGTGGAATTTCATTAATGGTTTGATTGCATGGCTCCGGTTTAGAAATGATCGGATCTTTTGGTGGACAATTATAACCGTAATGAGCACCTTTACCACAAGATTTACAAATGCATTGTAGACAAAAAATTCCATCTAATGAATTACCGCACTCATAACAACAATTATGGTCAATCTGTGGAGGATCTTGCAAAGACTTTACACCGGGGTCTTGATTGACAACGCATGGCTCTCGAAGAGCATTTACAACGTTGATATTGTCGTCGGACGATTCGGAAGTATCTTGAAAGTCTTTGAAAATTCCATTTTCAACACAATACGCAAGCAAATCTTCATCGAATTTCTTTCGTAAAAATGCACATCCACGACAACTTGGACCATCAACCGGGGTTCCACATCTTGCACAACGCGGAGAAGAGTCGGGTACGGGAGTAAGGATCTTGTCTTCAAAACTTCCTATCGAACAACATTCTTTAGTGTACATACTTCCACAAGTCGAACATTCTTTGATCGCGTGAAGAGATTTTGAATGATGAGACGCCATAAGAATTAATCGATATAGAGGAATAAGAAGAAAGAATTAAACGGATAAGAGGAAAAAGAAGAATATTTTTAGGTTTTGAAAATAATACATAAGGAAAAATAAGAAAGAAAAATATTTTTGGATTTTTTTTTTTTTTTTTTAAAGATAAAAGGAAAATATCTTTGGGTTTTTTTATTTTATATAAGAAAAATAAAATGAAAATGAAAAATATTTTCTTTTTTTATATTTTTTTTTATTATTTTTTTTTTTTGATTTTTTTTTTGTAAGACCGAAACTATTATATGTTTATTTTATTTATTTTTTAAGGAATTTTTTTTTTCTTTTTTCTTTTTTTATGTTTTTATGATAATTATACTAAAAAGAAAAAGAAAATATATTTTTTTTAATTGTTTATTTATTTTTGGATTTTGAAATATTTTAACAATAAGAACTTTCGTGGTCGAAAGGATCTTCTAACACCAAATCAAAAAACAACAAAACGAGAAGAATTCGTTAACTCAATATCAACCGGCAGCGGCGCCAAAAAATTTGATACGCTTTAGATTATATATATTCTAATATATAGTATTTTCAACAAGAGCAAATAAGAAAATTTCACTAATGGAAATTCACTCTTAAAATATTATATATATAATATTTAATATACGTATGTTACCGGGGAAAGTATGATTCCCGGGTCGTTTTCCAACGATTTGAGAAAGGTGAAACCTCGCTTGATATTGGATACTGATTTAAGTAAAAAGCTAATTGACCTAGAGACATCTTTAACCAACTGAAATTAGTAATGAAAGTGACAAACTCAGGAGACAAGATAATAAGCTTAAAAATTCTATATGCTCAATAAGCTATACTACTCACTCAGCTTTTGGAAAATTACTTTACTATTATATTTGCTAAGTAACCCAATTCATAAAACTTAAGTTATAAGCTGAATTATAACTAGAAAGCTACTTAAACTAGAAAGTTTTGGGCTTTTTGACTTTTAGTTAAATTTTAAGCTAAAATTTACCTAGGAATTTAAGCTAGAAAATGAAAGTTAAGCCCTAATCTATATAAAGCTATGTCTATACTATAAACTACTATAACCTGAAAAGCTAAAACCTAAGATTGTTAACTTAAAATTTATTCAAAAGAGGGACAGTAGGAACTAATTATTTCCTGCTGATGCAATTTGCACAAACACAAACCAAGTAGTGCAGGTTGCCTTAAGGGTAAACCTGTACTTAGACACTCTTAGTGAGTGTATACAAACACAATGCAAACACTAACAAAAGCTCAAAGAGCTAAGATCAATATCAAGCTATAAAACTCAAACTATTAAGTACCCTGGTGCTAAAACACAATTTTTAACTCCTCATTTGATCAAATCTCACATCTAACTTTTGAAAACTCATTTTTAACTAATCTCTAATGAATTAACAACTGACTTAAGTAAACCAATGACTCACTTTGGACTATTTGAGGTCTAAGTGAGTTATGCAAACATCCCTTTATACACTAGACTGTTTTGAAAAAGCTTAAGAAATGAAATCTATTGAACAATTTATCATTACCAGATATTTAATAGTTAACAATAAGCATAATAAACATGAATTAACAACTGATTCTAGCTAAAACTTAAAATCCACAAGTTATACTACTATTTTTGGTTTTTTATGGTTTAATGACAAATTATATAGAAAACTATGATCTAAGATGATTAAGCTTAAAAAAAATGAACAAACATACTTAATAAGCTAGATTAAGGATTATTAAGCACTAATAAGCAAACTGAATCATCAATTAAGCAATAAGCAAGCATATAAGTAAATATTAAGCTATAATAGAAAATGAACAAGGAATTTAAAAATGAAACTTACTTTCTCCTCTAGCTAAACAAGAGGACTTAATAAAAAACAGCTGCAAGCTCTCCTAGCTTATAAATAAGCTAGGAGTTAAGTCCTTCTTTGACTCTTCCATAATTGGTCAAACTTCCCAAAAAGCTTCAACAATCCACAAGTATATGTTCAGCTGTGGTGTATTTTAGTCGCGAGTGATTTAATACGGATTAAATAAGCTCCATTTCAGCTTATAGACTGAAAGAGCTTGTTATGAGCTTATTAGCTAATTGAGACGGATAGGCTTATTGAGAGAGCTTATGAGTTGAAAGCAATGAAAGTTTATGATAAATTTAAACTAAATTTTATTAAAAAGAACTGAATTACATTACTTAAAAAGAAATTACAACTGATTTTAAATCAAAATTACATTAAGCTTTAAAAACTACACTAGGCTAAAACTAGAAAAGGAAAAAAAACATTATGTGTGTGTGATGGTGTGGCTTTTTATAGCCCATAGTGAAGCTTCTAGGCCTTTGAGACTCTGCACGCTCCTCTCAACATCCACCATTAGATCAACCGATCATTGGGGCTAAGTGTTGAGCCGTTGGATCAAATGCACACTACACGATGCCAAGTTGTCATTCTTTGATGTGACAGCTTGTGCTAGTTGTGTGAGAGCATTTAGTGTAAAAATTGAGCTTCATTTGTGTTTTCCCTCTTGTACATGATCCTTGCTTGAGCCAATGAGCCAATGGGAGCTTTGATAAGACTGTTTTGACCTTGCTATTGTATAAGAGAGCCCTTGAATACTCTGATTTGCCCATCAATTTGCGTTTGCCCTATGATTTACCCTGGATGGTGAAATGGAAGTGACGATGAACAGTAAATTGTTCTTCGCGCCTTTTATAACTGAAACACGGGTTAAAATATTTAAACTTTAGGGAAATTGCATAAATGGCCCTTGTCTTTGTTTATCCATAGTTCTAGTATAAAAGGATTTTAAGAAATAGCAAGATTGGTCCCTATGGTTTATAGGAAAGGGCTATTGGGCTAAGGATTGGGCTTAGGATCCGGGTGTGGCCCATTTAGGGATTAAGGGACTAATTTTGTTAACTTTTGAAACTTAAAGGGCTATTTTGAAACACTTTGGGTCTTGTTGACTTTTGTTGACCAAGATTGACTGGAGTTGACTGTAGATTTGACTTTTTCTAGCTTTGGCTTCCGGCTTTTGTTCACTCTTCCGTTCTCGTGTCCGTGCTTGCCCGTTTTTGACAGTTTTTTTGTGATTTTTTATATATCCGTACCTGCACACACAAAACACAAATACAAGCATATTTTTGCCATTTTTTGTCTGTTTTGGGCTTATTTGGGCCATTTTAGGTATAAATGGATATGTGTATTTAACACTTATCAGGGATCATAAAAATAACAAAACCAAGCGCACCTTGCTTATCAAACCAAGGCTGATACTTACGTCGTTAATTAAAATCGAAGTATATGTCGCATTCAAATACCGAATTATACCAATATTCAAAACCGAGAATATGCTTCGTTACCAAAAATCTAAAACATATGTCGCTAACTAAACCAAGATAAACGTCAATAATCAATTTCGATATATATACTTATATCATTATCCAAATCAAAATACTCATTAGTATTCAAAACCAATATACACATGTCGCCCTTCCGATCTCATTTAACAATGCCTCACTAGTTGCGAAAAATAATTGGAAACACATTAGATCTCCTAATCATCTTAGATACTGTTACACATGCCCACATAATCACATAAGTACCTATTGTACGCTCTCCATCTTTTACATGATGACTCGATGAATTGGCCTCATACAAAGGCATTCATCACGCCCGCTCTCAACCAAGCATTGGCGATTATTATCACATATCGGATTCACTTTCCTTTGGAGCTTTTGGCATAATATCCTTTCTAACACTTAGGTTTTATACCCCTCTGGTCACATTTTCCTCATCGTACCGAGCTTGCCACAAAGTTAAGCCACCTCGACGATAATTCAAACATAAACACGGCTAATTCTAATTGGTCTACACTCACTCTTATGGGTACTTCACGCCACAATCATCAACAAGACTTTCGACGATGTCCACCTACCTTATTACGTCCTAAATTCTCACTTAAGCGACTACACATATTCGATTACATCTTAGATATATTATGGCAGAATGAGAGCAACCAATACGCTTGCTACCATTCAAGAGCACATAGCATATAAAACATATAGAGCACATAATTTGGCGGCAATAATTCCGCTACAACACATAATGTCATATGACAAGTTAAAATCAATTAAGAAAACAATGGGCATCATGGACTTATTTCTCGTTTGACAAAAATCAAGAATTTCAACGTTTCCTCGTGGTGACTAACATCGTTGGTTTGGTCCCTTCTCGTCGCGTAGCATCATTGATGAATCAAGTCATCAAGTCGATATACTCACATTCTTAATTCAATATCGCTCGACTGAAGACGTTGGCTATTTTGATTGTTCCTCCAGTAATAGAAATGAACGTTGCCATTTAGCTATTTTAATCAATTCGCCACTCTTTACGCCTTTAGGTCGTCACGTCCCAGAGTAAAGGCCACTACACTTATCTGTAGGTCAAGTATCGTATAGTATCTCATTAAGATCCTTGACGTCATCAGGTATACAAACGACTACACTACCACTATATTCCATTTCGGGGAAAGAAGTCTTCTTCACGGCCATCAGTTGATACATTTAAGGCGTCACATATCCAATGTAGGAGAGGTATTACTCCTATTTCTCTCTTTCTACTCGGGGACTAACCATACGCTGCTTCCACCCAACTAGGTATCTTTACATTCCAAGAAGATTCCTCTTAGTGTCGATATCGGTTTACACCCTTTATAGCCAAATCTTCATTGTTACTGCACACCGACTATACTTTGGTCTTGTACTTTCCATAACCCATCAATGCTCTTAAATACTATAACTAAACATCACTCCTTTCTAGACATACTCTTTCCGAACAATACCATAGGTATTTCTGCTTCAGAACGACTCGGTCACAATGACTTGATGCAGTCGATAAGAGTAGGGTTACTTGCATAAGTATCCTTAGCAGGGTAAAAATATTTTCTCCTTCCGGAGCTTGACCCAAACATTTATCTCAATTACCAAGCGTTTTAAGTGTGGCAATTTATTCGACCTAGCGTGGTTTTTCTTAAATTACGCATAGTTGATCAGGTTATGCATAATTAAGGACCAAACGACTTCATGTCCTTCCTCGTCAAAACATTTCTTTTCCACACGCTACACGCGTAAATTAATTTTTAAGAAGATTTTCAAAGTGTAAAAAATTCTAGTTTTTCAAAAGAGAGATTAAGATGCACACCTTCCATTCTTCTATTTTGAAGGGAAATTTTATTCGTTATTATATATTCTTGTTATAATTTAAATAATTATATATATATATATATATATGTATATATATATGTATATATTAAAGAAGGTTTATTTGACACCATAGGGGCAGTTTATGAAATTTGAAAACACGGTTTCTATTGTTTACACAAACAACATAGTCAATATGATTCGCGCAACGACATTTGTTCAAGACATAAATTTATTATTTCAATTCACAGTTTAAAATTTATCAACTCACAAAACATTATTAAATACAGTTTGGTCAACGGTCACAACACGTTTCAAAAATAATACCCACTCATGGATTCTGCAAGATAATGTCATACACGTACGAGAGATCCACCAAACGGAATCATTTCACACTCGGGATAAGGTCAGTCCAATAACATGACCAACTAATATACTTATCAACATCCACAGTCATACATCTCATAATCAGAAGAAATCATAGTTCCATAATCGTAATAATACCAGTGCCGGAGGTAGTACAAGTACAACCAAAATCCCCCAAAAGTTACAAATATTCGGCTCCAAGACCGATACATCCAATCACAATGAGTCTAAATTTCTAATACAAGAATCCTAGCATATCTGAACGGCAGCGATGTTTACAAAAACCAAAACACACCCGGCAGCATGACCTCACTAACTGACACTAGCAGTTTAGTGGCTATACAAATGGTCATCATCTAAATCAAATAAAGGAAATATAATTAGGACTACTTTCTAGGGTCCTGGTGAGTCTTTTCACTTCAAGGCTGCTATCCTTTTTCCAATCACCAAGAATTACAACCGCATCGTGTGCTTCTCCCTGCCTGCCTCATCTCGTAATAGTAGTTTAACTGCTGGAATACGAGTCTCTCTGCTGCTCAACTATCTGCCGGCATGCATCCTACTGTGTCAATTCAGCAATCGCTCATCTCTTCTGGTTATATGGTTTGCTAGACCCAACTCGACAATGAGCATCAATCTGTTCCACTTCTATCCGCTGTCTGACCATTCTAGGACGACCAATTCCCAGAATTTGCGTCCCTCAACAAAAACATAGACCCTCGGCTTATCTCCCCAATGGTAAAATCCAGCTGTACCTCTGACATCATCACATGGTTAACCCTCTGCAACCAAATGTCTTGCCGTACTCTTGGTTTACTAGGCGGGTACTTAAATCTCGATCACAAATGGAGTACAGGATTCCTAGGGTACATGAGGAAAGATGGTCCCTCAGCACCGCAGTCGATAGATCCCACCTCAGAGAAAGCTAAGCGGTGGCACCGCCTGCACTTCGGGGTGGTGTAGTAGGAAGCACATCACCATCCTCATTCACACTCCCGACCTCATCTTCACCAAACCCATCAGAGGCATCATCCTCCAAATTCGTCATCGTCGAACAACGCAACCAAGTCCTCCTTCTATGGGCTATCATTGGAGCATCCATCTGCCAATCTTCTGCTACATCAACTACGGGAGTGATCACCTGCTCCTCCTCCGCCTCAACTACTGGCTCAGCGATCTCCTCGACGGTAGGCACAACCATCTGCTCAGCAGTCTCATCAATCACAGGAACGACCATCTGCTCGTCCACCATAGCCTCGAGCTCTCCAAGTAAGTAATCATCCACCGCCAGCCACCCATTGTTGTTATTCGGGTTACAGCTTTATACCAGGTAATATGCAGGTGTAAAGGAATTCATTATGCATTTTTATGTGGCTCATCCATCGAGAAATCAAAATCGCGATGCGGTTGTCAACCGGTTTCCCCATGATACTACAAAAGATTGAATACTTATATAGTAGCCATGTACATATATTTAATAATATGCAAAATTTATACTAATCACATACTAGGTTGGTTTAATAACATTGCATACAAAATGCATAAAGAAGATTTAAGTTTTTCGCGAGATGCGAATATCAAATTACGTATATATAATCATGCATCATAGAATAGATGTCGTATGTATATATACTTATATAATCATTACTTATATCAAGCGCGTCCCACTTGTTACACACATAATATGCAGTTAAATATATCACGTAAGGCTTCTAAGGATCGGGAATGATACGCGCGCGGATATCGAACAACGGTGAAAGGCTCGTGAAAATTTTCCAAAAAACAGTTGTAGTCCAAGTTTTGTAAAACGACTTAGTTCACTACAACTCGTGCTCTGATACCACTTTGTAACACCCCCAAAATGCGATGCGCAGCAGAATACAACGATTGCGGTGCTACTTCATAATACATGCATACGAGTCCCAGTAAACGTTTCAAAGATACATTTTTATAACAATTTCATTTCATTTTATAAGTAAATCATCAGAGTTACAAGGTCCCAAATACCCACGTAGAGATTAAACTCTAAAAGTCATAACACAACTAGTTTAAAACATTATTTTATTTCTTGACACTAATTCATCGAGACACCGTCCTTGATATCCGCGTTTCCCATCCAAGCCATCAACATCTATTAACCTGAGATACATGCTTAAAAAAGGTCAACAAAACGTTGAGTGAATTCATAGAGTTTACAAATAACAGTTAGAATGATAATTTGGTTCCACAAATAATTTAACCTTGCTCGTACCCAAGTTATAAAAATAGTGATTTCTAATAAAAGCCCGTGTATCAAAACTTAACACAAATTCAATCCCGTAGGACGATATTAATGTCCGTAGAAGTTTGCCACTTCTCCTTAATACTAACTACAAAATGTCGTTGACAGGTTGATCCAATCGGATTCAAACCCCGCTGACAGGGTTGTAAACAATAGATTTATTTAATGCATTAGCGTTCACCAACACATGGTAACTAACGGATACACAGTAAAAACGCATATACTCAGTAGTAATTGGAATCATATTTAGTATCAAAACATATTGCATTCATATTTTCACAAAACAAGCAAATATCCCCTTCGCGGGTTTAAAAAAAATTAAAACACTTAAAAGCGAGGCTATGAACTCACCTTGATTAAATGTCGATGGTCAACGAAGAAGTCTATCACAAGAATCCACAAACGTGTCACGTCCTTTATTTAGAGTCGCTCGATTTTTTATATGGAAATGTATATCTACGATGCGTTACATGTTCGGACAAATCATATTATTGTTTTATATATTTTTGTACATGTGATGAGAAATCCGCTTGCGCCTTAGATCCTAAAACCCCACAATATTAGATTACGATCATTCTTTATTTATATCATACATTGTCTAACTGACAACTCTCTATTTTAGAAAACCTTCTATTTTTAGAAAGTTACTATTTTTGGAAAGTTACCATATTTAGTAAGTTTCAACACTTAATTATAGTTACAGAGATATTTATTTTTCTCATCGAACCTTCGACATCCAATGTGATTATCACTTATTCATATCGGCATTATTTTTCAATTATTACAAAATTTTCTATTTTTAGAATTTACTTCGTTCGTATCAGTCGTTAAGTTAGCGTTTTAATCACATTTATTATACCCGACAAGTTTAATATTAATCCGTTGACTTTCAAAGGTCAACATTTGACTTTTATTGACTTTGACCTTTATATACCTATAAATATTTGAATCTGACCCGGCCAAAACGACCCTCTAAATTACGTTTTCACAATTTGGACAAAGAATAAATTTTATTTAAAACGGTATTCCGGATAACTTTTTAGTTTTAGCCGAGACCTGAAACTCGACAGAAAATGACCAAAAAGCCCCCGCAAGATTCTGCAGGAACTTGACTATTTTAATAAAACACAGACTTTGACCATTGGTTTTGACCCATTATCACTTGATTTTAAAATTGGCGAGCCTTTTGGAACAGTAAAACATCATTTACAGCAAAACTTTGTGCTTTCGCAGAGGCCGAAACGGATTTCAAAAGTGCTCAAACGGAGCTTTTAAATTCGTAGACAGCAACTCCATTTTGAACAAATGTGAGTGTTTATATATCGAATATATATTCGTTTTCGCTATAAACTTTTTTGTTTTTAGGAGTTAGAAGCTCTACCTTATATCGAAATGATCGTATCGGATAGTTTTATAATAATTCAGATCCTAAAATCAAATTGTATGAAAACTCGATCCTCGTTTGACGTGCCAAACTTTCTGCTCACATTTATAATTTATAAAACACCTTAAAAATTGTTTTTAGGCTCTTAACTCAACTAGAACATGTCTATGGAGACATATGACATTACATAATCCATTCATTCGGTTCTCAACACAACCTAATCTAGCCACACAAGCCTTTCCATGATTCATCACATGCATGCAATCAAATCAAATCAAACAAATGTAATAATCGAAATAAACATAAAAGGGTGCTCACGATGCTTTACGGAGCAAGATCGAAAAATAAAAGCGTCGAGTTATCCTCCTTGTGTCTTAGCCGCAGTTCACTCCAACAAAACCAACCCAAACCCAAACTTAAACCAACCCGAATGATAATCAATTAACAAAAATCACTCCATGATGGGCCTCTAGCTTGATTCGAACCACCAACCCAACTCGAAAACCCTTTTGCTTCAATAAAACTCAACCTTAATCAAAACCTTGTTGCATGTACATTTTTATTATATGGATGATTAAGTTATATCTTCCTAAACATTATTTGATGAGTGGAAAAATCAAAACACCAAAGGTGTTCTTGTTTGGGGTTCGTCCGAATCAAAAAGAGAGAAGGAAAGGGGAAAACAATTTAAACTTGGTTCCTTTTTGATTTAGGTTATCATTTGAGTGATGTTTGAATGTGTTGGTAAGATTTAAATTGCACACAAAAAATGAGAGTGTTTGTGTGTGTTGATTTCGACCGGACATGCGGAGACAAAGGAGAGAAGAGACAATATGAAACTAGTTTACTTGTGTGTATGAAATGACTAGGTCTTAAACCCAACCTTGGAAGCAACATATAATGATGAGGCCTTGGAACAACAAAGTTTTTGAGTGTGGAAGGTGCCTTAGGCATCGGCCTATTCTCTTGGGCGTGTGTGTGTGTATATATATATATATATATATATATATATTAATGCTTGTAAATATTGTGTGTCAATTCCAATTTAAAAGGTAACTTGTACATGTTTTAAACAAAATGTGAGCTTTAAACGCGAGTCGTGGCCAAAGACAAGGAACGAAGACGACAAGGTTCATAATTAATAATTTATGGTCAAGAAAATAATAACGGGGCGCGTCGTAGATTTTTACGATACTTAAAACGATTAACGGACGCGTGGTCAAACGTTGACTCGCGATACGACAAAAATAAATATTTTAAATTTCCGTTCGTATTAAAATACGAAGATACTTATTTACGACAAATAAAATTTTAAATGTCGACGTTTGTTTATGTAGACTCTCAAGATAATTAGAATGGCGTCAAACTCGCGATCGTCATACGCGTCGGGAAACTCGGATTGTTATACAAGCATAAGCTAATAATATCCTAATTGACTCAAATCTAGCAACTGAGGCATAAGTCTCATCGTAATCGATGCCCTCTTGTTGATTATAGCCTTGAGCAACTAACCTAGCCTTATTTCGAGAAACAATACCGTTCTTTTCTAACTTATTTCTAAACACTCACTTAGTTCCTATGATTGTCCTATTCCTAGGTTGAGGAACTAACTCCTAAACGTCGTTAGCAATGAATTGATTTAATTCTTCTTGTATGGCGACTATCCAACTATCGTCCGCTAAAGCTTCATTCAAGTTCTTAGGTTCTATACTTGATATAAAACAAAAAAAGTGACTGAATCTAATAAATTTATTTTATCCAAACATGGTGTGTTTATTGGTTTTGGTTATTTGAGTATCAATTGTTACATGGCTTAAATATTGTTAATGATAATATTACCTTTAAGGCCTTTTATGTCAACCTCTAAACTGGATGATTCAATCCTATGGCATGCTAGACTGGGCCATGTCCACTTTAAAAGGATGCAAGATATGTCTAAACTGGATGATTCAATCATATGACACTGAAAAGTGTAAGACTTGCATGCTGAATATATAATAACTAAAGTATACCATTTCAAATACGTTAAAATGTGAAACTAAGTTTTGGAGCTGATCCACAAGTTTATGGCGATCTGCATGCTATATCTGCACTGGGGAATAAAAATTACTTTGTGCATTTTATTGATGATGCTTCTAGGTTTTGTTATGTTTATTTATTACATTTAAAGGATGAAGCACTAGATAAATTCAAAGTATTCAAAACTAAAGTTGAATTACAACAAGGGTCCCAAATCAAAAGATTTATGACTGATAGGGGAGGTGAGTACATAGATACTCTGTATTTTCAGTCTGTTGGTATTATCCATGAAACGACTGCCCCCTATACTCCACAACAAAATGGTATATCTGAAAGGAAAAATAGATTACTAAAAGAAATGGTTAATTCCATGTTGTCCTACTCAGGACTGGGTCAAGGGTTCTATGGTGAAGCTATGTTAACAGCTTGCTATTTATTAAATAGGGTTCCCAATAAAAGGAACATGATCACCCCTTATGAACTCTGGACTAAAAGGAAACCAAACCTGAACTATCTTTAGGTGTTTGGGGTTGTAGTGGGAATGTAGACTCTGTTCCAAAGCTGAAAACTTTAGGTGAAAGAGGCATTGAATCCATCTTTGTTGGATATGCTGAGAATTCTAAGGCTTTTAGGTTCTATGTCATTGAGCCTAATGATTCAGATTCCATTAACTCTATAATTGAATCAAGGGATGCTATCTTTGATGAGAATAGATTCTCATTAGTCCCTTGACCAAGTCTCAAGGATTCTTAATGGCAACTGAAGAAATTGGTGGTTAAGTGGTCCTAAAGAGGTATTGAATAGGCTTGTTCCGCAACTTGAAACTTGTCGCATTAGAAAAGAAATATGGAATAGGACTCGCTCAAAGGATTTTGGACCTGGATTTCAATTATACTTTATTGAAGGAACAAGGTATGAGGTCTCTGACCAACACTCCTATTGCTTTAATATTGAGGATGATCCCAAGACATTTGATGAAGCAAAGAAGTCTCAGGATGTTACTTTCTAGAAAGAAGCAATTAATGATGAGATGGACTCCATCACAGGGCAACAACAATTGGGTGTTGGCTGATCTACCTCTAGGTTGCAAACCTCTTGGTTGTAAATGAATCTTCAAAGAAAACTAAATGTAGATGGAAATATTGAAAAGTTCAAGGCAAGGCTGGTCATTCAGGGATTTAAACAAAAGTCAGGGATAGACTACTTTATTACTTTTACTTCAGTGGCAGCTACACAGTACCATAAGATGCTGATTCGCTATGGCATCTATTCCATCTACGATTTTTATAGATGGATGTGAAGGACATCTTTCTTGAATGGTGACCTTGGATGATGGAGGTTTTTTTTGAAACCAACCTCAGGGCTTCATCTATGCCTAGAAATGAAAAACTAGGTGTGTAAACTGATTAAAATTTTATATGGGACTAAAGCAGGGCACCTAAGCAAATGGCATCAAAAGTTGATGATAGTAGTATAGTTGTTTTGGGTCTAATGGTTATTTACTTAACCAAGCTGACAAATATGTATATAGCAAATTTGATGAAACTGGTAAAGGAGTCATCATTTGTCTATATGTTGATGACATGCTGATCTTTGGCACTAACCAAGTTTAGGTTGACCTGACAAAGGAATTTTTGCCATCAAGGTTCTCTATGAAGGACGGGGAGGCTGATATTATCCTTGGTATTAGGATTAAACATGAAAGTAATGGAATAGCAATTTCTCAGTCTCATTATATTGAGAAGATACTAAAGAAATTCAATTACTTTGATTGCACTCCAGTTAGTACTCCTATAGATACAAGTGAGAAGCTGATGCCTAATAATGGCCAGGCTGTATCTCAACTTGAGTATTCTAGGGTGATTGGCTACTTGATGTATGCCATGACTTATACAAGGCCTGATATTGATTTTGTTGTGGGTAAAATGAGCAGGTATACTAGTAACCCTGGTACTCAGCATTGGCAAGAAATTCAGAGGATACTGAAGTACTTGAAGAAAACAATGGACCATAGATTGACATATACTGGTTATCCTTCAGTGTTGGAAGGTTACACTGATGCAAGCTGGATCAGCAACACTGAGGATAACTCGTCTACAAGTGGCTGGGTATTCCTGCTTGGTGGTGGTGCAATTTTTTAGGCTTCAAAGAAGCAAACTTGCATTGCTGGTTCAACAATAGAATATAAATTTGTGGCTTTAGCAGCTGCTGGTAAGTGCTGGTAAGGAAGCTGAATGGTCGAAAAACTTGCTCCTTGAGATTCCATTGTGGTCCAAACTTATAGCACCTATTTCTATTCGATGTGATAGTGCTGCTACATTGGCAAAGGCTTATAGCCAGATGTACAATTGGAAGTCTAGACACTTAGGTGTCAGGCATAGCATGATTCGTGAGTTGATCACGAATGGGGTGATATCTATAGAGTTTGTGAGGTCTCAACAAAACTTAGCTAAATACTTGACGAAGGGACTGGCTAGAGACTTGGTTATAAAGTCTGCTGAAGGGATGATATTAAAGTCTAACTAAGTCGCTGAATGCTAGGACACCCAACTCCCTACTAAGGAAACTTGGTAGCTGAGTTCAATGTGGAAAGCTGAACATTCAGTGGACTGAAGCACATGTATTTACATATCATCCCAAGGATGTGCTTGGAACTCGCTAAAAAGAAGGATGAAGTTGTTAACTTCTGAATGGTTAATTTCTTTGAAAAAGTGTTTAGCGGGAGCATAAATAAAGAGGAACCACCTATGTAAATGTTGAGGTTTTGCCGCTTCAGGGAGCATGGACTTTGGCTCTTACAACATTTATGAATTGGATATGGACACATGGCTTGTAGAGTGTCAGGAGTTTCTTATGTGTTTGAAAACTTGTGTGTATTTTATCTTCAGGTATTCAAATGGGTTGAAGGGTTCAATTCTTAGGACATTTTCATTTATGCACTTGTTTTGTTTTATGTTCAATTTTTCAGGCAAAGAAATTATACTAAATTGAGGAAGATTGTTGGAAATTTTGTGCAATTGTGGGAATTAGATCATACTTGGAAATGAGTTTGAAGGTACGGAGTGTACACCCATCAAGTCGCTGATTTTTCTTGACTCTTTTAGTGGTTTGATTAAATGGGTGGTTATTTGCTTATTTAAGTGGCAGATTTGACTGCATTAATTGACCATATTTAATTTGGTCATGAAATCATTATTCTTAAATTATGGAGGATAATTAATTTGACTGCATTAATTGACCATATTTAATTTGGTCATGAAATCACTAATTTTAAATTATAGAGGATAATTATGGAAGAGATTAAAGAATCAAGTTTTTCTTAACAAAACAGACTTTCATTGTTTGAGTTAAGTACATAGATCGTCCTTGTGGTTGTCCCGAAATTGCAAGTTTCGTCCTAAAGGTCCCGAAATTACACTGATTGTCCTTATGGTTGTCCATTTTGAGTTGACCGGTCCTTTGACTGTAACTCCATCCAAAATCCCATTAACTTTTCATATCATCGAGGGTATAATCATCAGTTCACATACAATAATACACTAAGGACCAAATTTGTAATAAAACTAACGTTGTTATATTCCCGCCAAAAGAATACAATGATCTTCTCTTTGCCTTCTTCTTGTTCATCAACACTTTTCTTTCTTCTTAAACATCAACATTTGCCATAACATAATGAGTTCAAACCCAAATTATCAGTGGGAAGACCTACTAGATATTGATGATTCTGATCTCCCACTAACCCTTGTTCTCCGCCCCTACAATAGGCATGTACGTGAGACAATCACAATCACCTCAACCCAAAACACTGATGGTATTGTTCAAGTAGAGGAAGTAGAGTAAAAGCTGGTTAGGATAATACCCGGTCCTGCGGGTATTGTTCAACTAGCCAAGATCCATAAACAATCAGATATTCAGGAAGGCGGGGATGACTCTGTCTTGTCGACACAAGAGTATATGAAGCAAGTTGTTGAGGATGTGGGAGATGATGATGATTTTAACAGTGGGTCGTGGGTTGGCGCGACTGAGTGTGTGAAAGCTAATGGTGGCATTGTCAGTGGGTGTTTAGGAGTCATCAAGACCTTTCTCAAGAATGAGAAACTTGAGCAAGTTGTTGCAATAATCAAGTCATGTTCTCCAAATGCTCTTGGTGATATGAAAGTGACTGTCAAATATCTCTCTTGTACATTAGCTGATTCAATACATTACAAAGTAATTAATGAGGAGGGTTATGGAAAGGAAATTACTGTAGGAAGTGCTATAATACTTGCTAATGTTTCAATATTTTCTCCCAACCCATCAATGCATTATCTTAACATTACAAAGAAAAATGTGGTTAAGGTTTTCCATAAGGATTTTGTATCTGGTAATGGCAGTGGTGTAGGTGGGAGTGGAATGTTGATGGAATAAGAAGAAATAGTGAAATTGGTAGAAGAAGAAGAAATGGCTGATTTGGAGTTGCATGTTTGCGGGAATGTGATTGATCAAGAGGATCTATATAAGTTTGATGAAGAAGCATTAGACCTTGTCTTGGAAGAAGAAGCAAGGGAATCAAGGGCTCATGAGGAGTGGTTGGAGAAATATAGGCAACAAGAAGAGGATGATGTAGAACATGGGAGACAACTATTGGGTTTCCATGGAACAGTTTAAGTTGTATGAGTTTATGTTTGATCATTTTATGTGCTATTATCTTGTAGTTTCTTTTCCTTTAAATTGAATGAGTTATGAATGGAAAAGAGTTTGCAAATCATACACAATGTAATCTGAATACTATGCCATTTGAACTGGAATGAGCATTTGTA
The DNA here is from genome assembly GCA_026074375.1 of Tanacetum coccineum. NCBI lineage: Eukaryota > Viridiplantae > Streptophyta > Magnoliopsida > Asterales > Asteraceae > Tanacetum > Tanacetum coccineum. The sequence continues at coordinate 22,861 of BQNB010078408.1, forward strand.
TTTGCAGCTTGACTTTATAAAGTACTTAAGCAAATGCAAAATGCTATGCCATTTAAACTGCAAATCATGCCAATTTGGATTTAAAGTTTGACAATCTAAAGTTAAAATGCTAAATGAGCATTTGCATTTGTAGTTTTACTTTATAAAGTCACACTGCAAATGCAAAATGCTATGCCATTTGAACTGCAATTCAAATCCAAACACCCCTTTATGCAGTCAAACTACACTATGCAAATCAAATGTCAAATTGTCATGCCAATTTGGATTTGCAATTTGAATATCTAAAGTCAAAATGCTAAATGAGCATTTGCATTTGCAGCTTTACTTTATAAAGTCACTCTGCAACTGCTAATCCAAACACCTCATTATGTAGTCAAACTGCTTAGTGTAAATGACTTTATAAAGTCAAACTACAAATGCTAAATGGTATGAGCATTTGGCATTTGCAGTTTGCATTTCAATGTCATGGGCATTTGGCATTTGCTGTTTGCATTTCAATGTCATGATCATTTGGCATTTGTAGTGTGCACTCTGCAAATGCTAATCCAAATACCTAATTATGCAGTCAAACTGCATAATGCAATTGACTTTATAAAGGTAAACTGCAAATGCTAAATGGCATGAGCATTTGACATTTATAGTTTGACTTTATAAAGTCACACTACAAATGCTAATCCAAACACAAAATTGCAAATCGAATCACAGAAAATTGCAAAGCAAATCATAGCATTTGCATCTGACCATAAGCTAAATGTTTTTAAACATCAAAATAAAGATACTAATGTCAACAACCCAAAATACATATATTAAATTGTTTCTGACCATCAACATACAACAGATAAAGATACTAATGTCTATTAAGTGGACTTCCTCTTTCTTGTAGCTGAAGGTGGTGGAGCATTAGGAGCAAACAAAGCAATTACACATTATGTCATAGCTATTTTCCTGTACCCTCTTGGAGCAGTAGAAGCAGCTTGTGCATTAGAAGTGGATGCAATGAGAGCTCTTGATCTTGTGGAAGTGGAGGCAGTGGGAGCTCTGGATCTTATGGAAGTGGGGGCAGTGGGATCTTCATCATCATCTTCATCACTGGAAATTTGAATCACTTCTGAAAGTATTGCCTCCTTAGCCTTCTTTGCCTTCAATTCTGCCAGCATTGCCTCATTTACCTCCTTTGCCTCCTTAGCCTTCTTTGCCTTCAATTTTGCCTCCTTTGCTTTCTTTGCCTTCAAATCTACCTCTCTTGCTTTCTTTGCTTCCTTTGCTTTCTTAGCTTCCTTTTCCTTATCATCTACAACACAACAAGTTAAGACAGGTTAAATCCTAATTGACTCATTAAGTGAGAAGCTTAACCTAATACAAACAACCTATAAATGCAGTCTCCATATAATACACTAACCTTTCCCATATTTGAACCACAAGTCTTCAAGTATTACAAAGGATATTTCATCCTTACATTTCCAAGTATTTCCATATTTCTCCAAAACATAGTCAACCATCCCATAAGTCACCACTAACTTTGTATAATCCTTAACTATGGCCTTCTCAGATTCTACCATGGCTAAGAATTTCTCTACATAACAAGTTACAGACTATTAGGGGTGTTTGGCACTACCATTAAGACTATTAAGGGTGTTAGGAACTACCATTAAAGTCACAATCAACAACATATTTTTCAGACCATTAGGCTTATAAGTGACCAAAACACTAACCTTTCATGATAGAAAGTTTCATATCCTCACATGCTTTTGCAATCTTTGCTTCTTCTTCTTCGTCCTAGTAAAATGTGTCATATATATATATCATCTACTATGATATCAATCCATGAATAATCTTCCATCCAATTTGTCTTGCCATACTTAGGCATAACATACCCGTCCATTATCTCTTGTGTAACTGTAAGTTTACCCCAATCAATGTGCTTTGGATGTGCTTTCATTTTGGTATCTAACAAAACAAAAATTAGGGCAACAGATATTAGGGCAAACACAAATTAGAAGCTACTAAAAAACACACTTTAAAAAAGATGATAAAAACTCACTTCTATGCAATCTCAGAGCGATTGGGTGGCGTCTTCGAGAGAGGAACAGACAAAATAAGAATGATCGAGACACATAGGTACTTATGTGTAAAATGGCGGGAGGGAGGGAGTTATAAGCTCTTTTGTGTTACAAATTTGGTCCTTAGGGTATTATTCTATGTGAACTGACGATTATACCCTCGACATGAAGAAAAGGTAACGGAATTTTAGATGGAGTTGCGGTCAAAGGACTGGTCAACTCAAAATGGACTACCACAGGGACGATCAGTGTAATTTTTGAACTTTTAGGACGAAACCCTCAATTTCGAGACAACCACAAGGACGATCTATGTACTTAACTCTTTCAGTAACGTCTAACCGAAATAGAAATAAAACATAGACTTTAGTAAAATATGTTTTTCAGTATAACTTGTTCAACATTTAAACGACCAAATATTGTGTTGATCGAGTTCGTAATGGTATAAACATTTAGATGATGATCTTGTGGAATACATAAAGAGGTGGATACGTTTTCGTGTAAAAAACTTAAGTTTGTCCTATCAAATAATCGATCATGTGTGATCAAGGGCGGAGCCAGGATTTTAAGTTAAGGGGGCTGACATAATATTTTAGAATGATAACCATATAATTGGAACCAATATATCAAATCATGAAAATCTAAAAAAATAAATGAATAGCCAGATGCCTAATAAATTAAAGAAACACGTGTTTTACGGTAATAAGTTCGTCTAATCTCATCTTGCAAGTTACTTGGATAGCTCGATATTGGAGGTCGCATGCCTGGATCACGAATTAAAGAATCTAAATTGACATCATTTGAATTCGATGTGGCAATTTTTTCAGGTTCAACTCCAGCTCCGAGGTACTCTTCCATAATATTATCACCATTTATTTGAGTCTCAGTTTGAGGTTGAGCTTGTTTTGGAGTTTGAGGTTGAGCATGTTTGGAGTTTGAGGTTGTGTTTAGGTTTGGGTTTGAATTACGGGATCATCAACAACATCTTCTATTTGCTTGTAAGAAGAATCAATTGTCTTCTTTTTGCTTATGGATTAACCTGGAAATCTGGAATTATAAAATTTTTACATCAGAATTCATAAGTTGTTGGTTGTTGTTGGCCCATAACAAGGTGAAGATAATCAATAGCTTAACTAATTACCAATTATGGTTATCGGATATCACTTGAAGTCGTGTAATCACTTTCCAAAGAAAATTATTCGACCCTATGCCTGGGTTACACGAATACCTTATTGGGATAAAACCAACTGCTTGTTCTTGTTTTAAGCATAAATCAAGAACCCTTCGCTTCTAAGTGTTTATGTTTTTGTGTTGTTTTTTCATGCAGTTGTGATCCTCTATTTATAGGGATATACTCAAACCCTAATCAAATGGAATAATGAGAGATTATGGGAGATATAATCTCTTCGATAATTATCCTCCATAATTATAGGAATTAGTGGTTACATGACCAATATAATTGTGGTCATTAATGTGTTATAACTTAACATTTGAATTGGTCAAATCTGTTACAAGTTATTGAATAGGTAATATTGGTAGGGGCTGGCTATTATAATTTTTAAAATATTAAGCTTTTGGACTATATTATAGTGAACTTATTAGGCTAGTTGGGGGAGGTTTAGCACCCACTAGTCCCCCTATTGCCTTCTCCCTTGTGTGTGATGCAATATGACAAATGACAATATTAATTCTACAACTATAGAGATAGTAGAAAGAATAAAAGAAAACACATCATCACAACACAAACATAAACACAAAGCGATAAGTAAAAGAAATAGCAAATTGGACAAGATGATTTATAGTGGTTCGGTTACGAAGCTCCTCTTCGCTCTACTCACTCCCTGAGTTTCCGACTCGAGAGTTACTTCACTAAGTCAACAAGCTCCCTTCTCGATGGATGAAAACCTTAGAACGTCGCTTACAATCTTTATCGATACTAAGCTAGATATCAAGTTCTTCTTCGGGTACAACCAAATTCGTTTTGTTTTAAGGCCTAACATAACAAACCTATTAGCCTTGTGTTGTAAGACCTAAACACAAATAACCTTGTATTTTAAGGCCTAAACACATAAACCATCTAACCTCCAGTTTTGTGTATAGTTTATGATACAAGATGTTGTATAGTAGTGATACATAGTGTTGTATAATAATGATCCAAGACATGGTAGTCTAATAAATATGAATGCCTAATTTAAACATCAAGAACTCTAGGCTTGATATGGTAGAACTTCTCTTGGTAAGAAGACTTCAATGGATGAAGATGACAAGAGTTCTAATATTGTTGTGGTGTATCTTCATATGTAAGTGTGCTTTGGAGGATGAGGATAGCCTTTATGCTTGCTTTGATGGTTTATCAAGTAGAAATAAGCTTATAATAAATGAGAGTTAAAAGCATTATGATAAAAGATTAGAAAGGGTTTTGAAGACTAGAGAATGTGTGTTTTTACTTTACAAAAGCTTAGCTGAACATGTGGACTAAATGGTTGATTAAATGAGAAAGAGAAAATGATCACAGGACCATACGGTTCAACAGATCTATTAGGAGATCTGTGGATTCGTCTCTCAGTTGCTCCAAAAAATAAATCTTGATGTTTAAGAAAAACTAAGATTAAAGGGCTAAGATGCTAGCCAAATTTTATGAACGCATAATCCTAAAATGTGATTATTATGTCTTCCATGCAAAAACAGGTTTGATACTTTCCTCTTTGCTTTTGGATTATTACCTAAGTGTTTAATCGATTTCTCAATGCAAGATTGCATTTGATTTATTTTCTAAAGGAGAAGATATCTTCTAGATGATTAAATGAGATTATTAATAAAATGGTTAAACAGTTTCTAAATGCATAATTTTGTTTGAATTCATTCCTCAAAAGGAAGATTCTTAACCAGTGTTAATATTTGGATCATTATCAAAAGTAGTTTAACCTTAATCCAATGAGTTGACGAATGTCTCATCCATCAACACCACCATCAACATCATTAATTTCTCTTCCTAATTTTGCATCGTATATTGATTGATAAAAGGCAACACCTTACGATTTACAAAGAGACTAAGGTTTATTAAGAACGGCCCCAATATCAGATCTACAAACCAGATCTCTGAATTTAGGGGGGATTCAACCATGGGGAAACATTCAAACACCACGGATGCGAACGGTTGGACATGGATCTTTTGTAACAACAAAAACCCTAACACTAAACCCATCGAAAACCCTTATCATAAGGATTTGAAAAAAGTGGCAACTTCTTTCTATGTTTCCAACATACCTGATTCATTGGATGCAAAAGGACTTTGGAAAGCGTATGTATCTTATGGACGTCTGGTGGATGCATACATCGCGAACAAGCTTTCAAAGGGAGGTAAAAGATTCGGCTTTATTCGTTTTCTTAGAATTAAGGATGCATATGATTTCGTTAAATCCTTATCAAATATATGGATTTACAGTTTTCATCTTTATGTTTTGGTCGCCCGTTTTTAAAGAGCCAATCACACTAGATCCCAACCAATCAACAAGGTGTTGAAGGCAGAAACTAAACCTAAACCAAACCTGTTAGGATCATTAAAAGTGTCGATTATGTGATTTTGTATTATTTAAGTCATTAGTGTTTCTTTTGATAATGTCAAAGTAGTTTGTAATAAGGTATATTATGCTAAAAGAATGAAATAGCATAATTACCAAAGTCTAGGGACTAGATGTGACAAGTTAGGAAAATAAGGAAGGGAAGCCTCCTTCCATCAACTATAAACTCCCCTCTAATCTTCATTAGAGGGTGATGCATTTGTAACAAATTCTTCCAATTTTCCCTCCCTTTTATATCATTTGAATTTCAAATACTTGCCTCTCTCTACTATTCTCTCTATGCATACATGTTCGATATGATTGATTCAAGATTAATGTGACCTAACAAGTGGTATCAATCGCCAATAAAGAAGTAGAGTGTTCAATTTGTGAGTTTTTTTCACGTCCGAGAAGCGTACAAAGATGTTCGGAGAATTCGGTTGAAGATTTTGAGCTTTCGAGATCGATTTTGACAGTAAATTTGAGTATTTAGGATTATCGAGTGTAGTTTTATCTCGTTAGCAGTTCTCGGAAGTGGTATTCTTTTTCTCGTTTATCATTCTCGGAAGTGTTATTCCTGTTTTTTAGTAGATTCAGTAGTAATAGTTGTGTAATTTCGATAAGAAATATCTTGTAATAGATATATACGATCTTTCGGTTCTATCGAAAATCGTATATTAGGAGCTTAGTTTCAAACTCTGTTTTATCGAGTTTTATGAGTTTCACATTTTCGGTTTTATCGAATTTGTGAAATAAGGTTTTGCTACGTTTTATCTCGGAAATAAGCTTTCAAAGTCATAACATACATTCATTTCACGGTTTTATCGTGAATTGAAGTGTTGAAAAACAAAATTTCTCAAATTTTAAAAATTCGGACGTCAAATTCGGTTTTATCGAATTTGAATTTTAAGGACTTTTGGATTATCTAGTCATCATAAAATTTGGTTTAATCGAATTTGTGGTTATTAATAATCTATAATTGTTGAATTTTTAAAAATTTGGACCTACCGAGTTTGTAGCTAAATCGAGTTTTAGGTTTTACCGAGTTTAAATTTCCGAGTTTAATAAGTTTGTAGATTACTGAGTTTGTGTACTATTCGAAAAGTATATCGATCTTCAGACTACTTGTTATCCGTGAACAGTGTTGTCCGAGTTTGACTACTGTTACCGAATTTGATACTATTCTCACAAATATCACTCATTTTCGTCTACAAAGATCCAATCTTTGAATCATAAGACATGTCGACATCCAAAACATACCAACAATCCCTTGCTGATGCCGGTTCTGAGACTAGGCCTCCCATGCTTGAAAGGGGTAGTTACATACCGTGGGCAAGTAGATTCAGACGATATCTAAACCGGAAGAGAGATAATCGGAAGTGGCTTCTCAAAGCACTTGATGAAGGCCCTTATGAGTTTAAGATTTTCACACCTGAAGGTTCGTCAATACCACGATTGCAAACTGCAGAGGATCTTGAAGGTGATGACTTATTGCTTCATGATGCTGAAATGGAGGTCATGAATATGATTCTACTTTCTATTCCTAATGAGATTTACAATTCTGTGGATGCTTGCACTTCGGCCAAGGATATGTGGAAACGAGTTGAACGTTTGATGAGGGGAACTATACAAAACAAAGTTGACAGAGAAACGCGTTTTACGAACGAATTTGATCAATTTGTTGTTGAACCAGGGGAAGCACTTGTTTCTATCTACAACCGTTTTACACAGTTAATGAATGGTTTGAAACAAAATAACATGAACTTTCCAACTGTTACAATTAACAAAAAGTTTATGAATAGTTTGCAACCGGACTGGTTGAAATATGTGACTCAAGTTCGTCTTGCTAAAGAATTGACAGTGGATTTGTTTGATGATCTTTTTGATTATCTTCAGCAATTTGAGAAACTAATTAATGCTTCAAGAGCAAAGAAGTTAGAAAAGTCTCATGACCCTTTGGCTCTAGTAGCACACACGGGTTCATCCTCTAGACAAACATCATCTTATTATGTGACACATCCTACGTCTGTGGTTGATTATGATGATGAGTACCAGCAGGATGATGTCCACAACAATTCTGA
>BQNB010078409.1:0-30558 GCA_026074375.1 Tanacetum coccineum
AAGATAACCATTTAAGAAGGTAGTTATGACATCCATTTTCCATATCTCATAATCATAGAACGCCTCTATAGATATGAGAATCCTAATAGCTCTAATGTCAGCCACGGGTGAGAACGTTTCTTCATAATCAACTTCGTAGAGTTGAGTATAACCCTTTGCTACAAGACGAGCTTTATAGGTGTGTACAATGCCTTCTATGTGAGTCTTTTTCTTAAAAATCCACTTACTCCCAACAGTCTTACAATTAGGAGGAAGATCGACCAAGACCCATACCTTATTTTCTATCATGGATTGCATTTCCGCATTCATAGCATCGAGCCACTTATTAGATTCTGGATCTAACATTACAGCTTTATAGCTAGTGGGTTCATTAAGATCCCCTAGACTATGCTCCTCCGCCTCTACATGTAGACATAAGCGATTTGGAGCTCGATGTGTCCTTTCGGACCTACGAATCGGAATCACTTCTGGTTGAGGTAGTTCGAAACCTTCAACTTCTATAGGAATTTCGCTAGTGATTTTAGAAGGTGATGTATCATCATCTTGAATTTCTTTAAGATCTATGGCCCTCCCATTGACTTCTTGAGTTATGAGAGTTTGCTCAAAGAACTCAGCATACCTTGCAACAACAATTTTGTTTTCAGGTGGGAAGTAGAAATAGTAACCCATCGTTTCCTTTGGGTATCCTATAAAGATACACTTAACAGATCTTTGTTGGAGTTTGTCAGCTGTATCCCGCTTCACAAGCGCCTCATATCCCTAGACCTTTAAGTAAGACAAGTTTGTAACTTTTCCATACCATAATTCATATGGTGTCTTATCAACCTTCTTGGTTGGAACCATATTGAGAATGCGTGTTGCAGACTCTAGAGCATAATCCCAAAAGGATAACGACAAAGTTATAAGATTCATCATAGACCGAACCATGTCTAAAGTACGATTTCTCTTTTCAGACATGTCATTGTGTTGTGGTGTGTATGGAGGAGTAAGCTGTTGGACAATTCCACAAGCTTTAAGATATTCTTTAAACTCTTAGCTTATGTGTTCGCCACCTCGATCTGATCGAAAAGACTTGATTGTCTTCCCGAGTTGATTTTCCACTTCATTCTTAAAAACTTTGAATGTTTCAAAGACCTCATGTTTATGTTTAAGAAGATAAACATAACCATAACGACTATAATCATCCATGAATGTAATGAAGTAGCTAGCACCTTGTCTTGACACATGTCTAAATAGACCACACACATCAGTATGTATTATTCCAAGAAGATCAGTTGCCCTTTTGGTACGATGCGGAAAGGGTTTTCTTGTCATCTTGCCTGATAAACAAGACACGCATTGATAAAATGACTCATCATCTGTTGATTTTAAAAAGCCCTTCATGTTGCAGCTTTTCAATGCGTTTCTTGCTTATATGAGCAAGACGACAGTGCCATAGATAAGTAGAGTCCAAATTATGCTTGGCTCTTTTATTGCTAACATTATAAATAAAATTAACATTTGGTACAAGATTATGCATATTAATTTTATAAAGAACATCACGTGGAATACCATTAAAATAAAGAACATCATTGTTAGAAATTGAAATTCCATAATCCATAAAACACTGGACAAATCCATTTTCAATCAAACGATGAACTGAAACAACACCTCTAGTTATAGTAGGTGCATAATGACAATTGTCTAAACAAATCACTAGGCCATTAGGTAAAACTAAGTCAAAAATTCCAATAGCTTTTACTTGTGCACGAATACCATTGCCCACGTACAAATAGAGAGCTCCTTGTTCCATCTTTCTTGCTCATCTGAGACCCTGTTTTGTGATACAAATGTGAGTACCACAACCAGTGTCATACACCCAGGACTTATTAGGAAAAGAAATAATTCTATTGTGAAAATACCTGAAGAACTGGCAGTGCCAACTTGCTTCTTTTTCTTCAACAACTCAACAAGGTAGACATGACAATTCCTCTTCCAATGACCCACCTCCTTGCAGTGGTGGCATGTGGCATCCTTAGCAGGGTGCTCTTTAGAAGTAGGTTTAGGGTTTTTAGGCTTAGGGATATAAACTTGTTTATCCTTTCCCTTGCCATTAGCTTTACCCTTACCTTTAGCTTTAAGCGATTTCTTATTGGCTTTCTAGATTTTACCACTTCTAATCGCCATTACTTGTGGTTTTTCAGCCTTTTTAGGTAAACCTTTTTCATACTCAATGAGCATAGCATGTAGTTCACCAATTGTCTTCCCCATGTTATGCATATTGTAATTTCTTACAAATCCAGAAAAATCTCTAGTAAGGCCATTTAAGATTAAACCAACACTAAGATCTTATGGTAGCACATAACCAAGACGTTCTAGTTGATCAAGATATCCTTTCATCTTAATGACATATTCAGCAACTGGCTTACCCTCCTCTTGTTTGCAAGCATGGAAAGTTTGGATTAGGTCAAACCTCTCTACTCCAACTTGTTTCTCAAACATAGATTTAAGCTCCTAAAGCATCTCATAAGGTGTATAGTTTTCAAATTGTCTATGAAGCTCAGGAGTCATACTACTAAGCATAAGACAAGTCACCTCATTATAAGCATCATATATTGCATTCCATTCTGCCAGCACATTTCCTGCAAAATCAACTGCAAGAGCAGGGGGAATATTCTGTTCAATGACAAACATTTTCTTTTCAACTCTCAAGACCAACTTAAGTTAACAAAACCAGTCATTAAAATTGTTTCCAGAAAGTTTTTCTCTTTCAAACATCTACCTGAAAGCCGAATGGTTTATGTTTTGAATAGGTAGTGCCATCTACAAAACATAAAAGTTTAAGTATTTAGTATTTTCGATAATACTCCTTGAAGAAAATTAACTACCCATGTTTAATCATATAAATAATTAATTTTCTAAAGACTAGGACCCTACTTGACATACCACCATCACATCAGTTGATCTGCTAGTGACGGTGTATTTAAAAGGTAATTGGCGATCAATAATTGCCACCGGTGCAATTCCTAAAACCTTATGGGACTTACTTTATTACAATAATATACCAGTAAGCATGTTTCATCCCATCTTATGCCTCGAGTTTAAAGTCTCACCACTAAATCGATTAAGTTGTCCAATCAAGAACTGTGATTATGTAACACTAACGTCTCACGAAAAAGTGTATAATCACCTTGGGATTGCAATTCTACATACGTCTCACGCATAGTAAAAGAACAACTGCAAGTGTTCTTACAAATTGGATGGCAACAACTTATTTAAAAAAGGGTATTATATTTGTCGTGACAAATATGTACGAAGAAGCATGCATACATCTTCGTATCATAGATTTTAATAAAAACTTTACTCAATTAAGTTATTTATTATGGTATCACTTATTTTCTATACATCTAATGTATAAATAGTGTTACCTTTTAAAAATTGACGATTCAACGTGTTTTCAAAATTTAAAGATTTTATATTTTATCGCGGGAAAAGATTAAAGAATGGTTAAAAACCATTCAAACCCTAGACCATTTGCGACTTCCTAAATAGTATGCAAGGTAAGGAAACTACAACGTAGTCAGGTATTATAGGGTAATGGTATCTACAAGACCGAAGTCTTGATGAGTCTCCCCGAACCTTATCCTTGCAACTAAGTAGTACTTTTGCAAATTACGTCATTGATAAAAATAAAACTTTAATTTGAAAACACATTATAAACTATTAAATTACAAGTCTCGTCGTGGGAAACCCGAAGGCCATGATTATCGGATGTAAGCCGAATCCAAATTAACACATAAGACTTCAATTAATAGTGCATAATAAATCTTATTTCATAATTTTTAGTCATGTTTATATTTATTTTTTGAAAACCCCTTTTTATTTTCTCATAAGTCCAATACTTAAAATAAAACAATATAAACACAAAACTAATACATATAACACTTATTTAAAGGAAACACTTAACAATTAAGTCATGTAGATATCAAATATAATCCTAATTATCTAATAATTAAAAAACATGTATATATTCATATAAGGCTCCTTCGTCCAATAACTCCGGCCACATCCATCGATATAATTGATTGCGTAAGCCATATACAAATATATACCACATTGCACATAAAATTTAAGCAACTTTTAAGCCCCATTAAGACATAGCTAAGGTCTTCCTTAGCTTTTAAAGTCGTGGATCTTACAAAATAAATTTAATGTCTATGTTTTAATTCTTAATCATCATATTTGCATAAAAACTTTTAACAATTAATTTAAACATAAAACCGATCAATTAACAATTAAACACATCAAGTTTTAAACTTATAAAGTTTCATACAACCTATAATTCGTCTAATTAATTTTATAACCAAAAAAGATTTAGTCTTGATAAACAAAGATCGAATCTTTATGCATAAAACGCCCAAAGGGCTTTAAAATTAATCAAGAACCCTCATTTTGTCAAATTTTATTACTTGTAACTATAAATTCTACACGATGGCTCTGATACCACTGTCGGGTTTTTACATCTATTAACCATTGTGTTATGAAAACCTCAAAGGGTTTTGGTTCGGTCGACTAGAGAAAAGAGCAAGAGGTATTACATGGATTGTGATGTTCGACCGGTTAAAGGAGGAGAGGGCAACCCGTAATTTTCCTTTTGCTTAGTTTTGCATATTAGTCCTCTATGTTTAACATTTAAACAACTAACTACCATATTTACTAATCGCCTATTAAAACACTATAATATATTACCTTAATATATTAAAACATTGTTCTACGTATTAACGTATGCGTCCCTGTAGGCTCGAATATATTTCCGGACATATATTATTTATACTTGGACATATTCTAACAAATAGAAGATTCAGGTGATATATTTTCTTTTAAATGAATCTTCTTTCTCTAAATATCAGAGGAGTAGGTTTCGAAATTAAACGAAACTGGGTTAAGGATTTATGCATAAAAAACCAAATTCATTTTCTAGGGCTACAAGAAACTATGGTTTCTGACCCAGACCCATTTATCTTTCACTCACTTTGGGGTACTAGAAATTTTTAATATGCATTTTAAAACGCCCAGGGTAGGTCTGGTGGTATATTTTCTATTTGGGATTCTGATGTATTCACTATGGCTGCCGTAGCAAAAGGGGCTGTTTTTTGGTGATTTTTGGTTATTGGGAAGGAATAGAGCAATTATGTATTATAGTCAACATTTATGCTCCTCAGGACCTGAGAAGCAAAAGAACACTATGGAATGCCCGTAAGCATCTTCGTAGGTCAGTTGATGGTGTATGGGTTTTCTTATGCAATTTCAATTCGGTTAGAAGGTCGGATGAAATAAAAGCCTCACAATATTGCTCTAATGGAGCTTCTGACTTCAATCATTTTATATATGATACTGAATTGTCTGATTTACAACTTGGCGAAGACAGTTTACATACATGAACAAAGAAGGGTCTAAACACAGTCGCCTAGATCGCTTTCTTGTTTCAATGGAGTTTGTGGGTTTATGGCCGAGTTCTCAAATTGTTTCATTACCTAGGCATTACTCTGATTATTGTCCGTTAGTTGTCAAATCAAAACTAATAAACTTTGGCCCTTCGCCATTTTGATTCTTCAACTCATGGTTACTTGATGATCATCTCCATTCCATTGTTCAATCAGTTTGGAATATTCCTCGCTCTAATCGGTATCTAGATGCTATTTTTAGGTTCAAGTTTAAATAAGTTAAACTTGCAATCAAAGAGTGGAGAAAGAAATGCGACATGGAAGCTCGTCTAAAATTCAACGAAGCTCAAAATAAGATTAGTGATATCGAATTAGCGGCAGAGTCTCGTGATTTAAAAGAAGATGAAACGGAGTGCTTGTCGAATGATTATAAGGCAATCTATGAACTAGAAAAGCTGAAAATGAAGGACTTAAAACAGAAGGCCAAATTGAAGTGGGCGGTGGATGGTGATGAAAATACCAAGTTCTTTCATGGCATCATAAACAACAATTACCAAAGACAAAAGATTAAAGGAATCTATTATAATGGTCAATGGATTAGCAAACCTTCCTCTATAAAAGGAAAAGCCTTTGAGATCTTTTCTAATAAGTTCTCAGAAGACATGTTGACTAGGCCTCCCTTTAAGAGTGATCAATTTCTTAAGGTTTATGAATTGCAACGCGAAACTTTAGAATGCCCATTCTTAAAAGAAGAAATCAAAAATTCAGTTTGGAGATATGGAGGAGATAAGGCACCCGGTCCTGACGGGTTCACTTTCGGTTTTATCAAAAAGTATTGGGATATCATTGGAGATGATATAACGAATGTCGTTATCCATTTTCACTCTTCCGCTTTCATACCAAAAGGCGGTAATTCATCATTTATTACTTTGATAAAGAAGATAAAAGATCCCATCACACTTGCATATTTTCGACCTATTTGTCTCCTAGGATGTTATTATAAAATTCTAGCATCTGTCCTAGCGAAAAGACTTAAAATGGTCATCCTTTCTATTATCAGTGACGTTCAAATGGCTTATGTAGAAGGCATAAACATACTGGAAGGCCCTCGGATTATAAATGAGGTAATCTCATAGGTGAAGGTCTAGAATCATAAACTCATGGTGTTCAAAGTTGACTTTGATAAAGCTTTTGACTCCTTAAACTGGAATTTCCTTGATAGCGTTCTTATTCAACTAGATGGAGGTGTTAGGTTAAGGCATGTTTAGAGTCTGCTCACACTTCCATTCTTATAAACGGTAATCCAACCAAAGAATTCCGCTTTCAGAAAGGGATTAGACAAGGCGATCCTCTTTCCCCCTTCCTTTTTATCATTGCAGTTGAGGCACTACATGTTGCATTATTGGAAGCTAAGGAGAAAAATATATTCAAAAGGATCACCCTTGGGCAAAATAACACTTGTATCTCACACCTCCAATTTGACGATGATGCTATCTTTGTTTATAATTGGTCCTCTTGGGAAGTTACAAACTTAATCCACATTTTGAGATGTTTTCACTTCAGCTTTAAAGTTGAATTACGAAAAAAGTAGACTTTTTGGTGTAGGCGTTACCTTTAGAGAAGTCGACGCTCTTGCTTCTTCATTGAAATGTAAGTCGGCTTCTCTAGCATTCATCTACTTATGCTTGCCGGTTGGTGGTAATACGAACAAGGTAAGTAGTTGGAACCTGATCATTTAAAAATTTAAGAAAAAACTATCACCGTGGAAAGCTAGATCTCTTTCAATTGGGGGAGTCTCACCTTGATAAAATCGGTGCTTGGTGGATTAGCCAATTATTATTTCTCTCTTGTTAGAACTCTGATATCAGTTTGGAAGTCTCTTGAACAGGTTCAAAGATGATTCTTTTGGGGAGTTACAGGAGATGCTAGGAAAATTCATTGGGTGGCCTGGGAAAAAGTTCTAAGTAATAAAAAGGTTGTTGGTTTAGGCATCAGAAGTCTTGAAGCTACCAACTTGGCCCTCTTATCAAAATGGTGGTGGAGGTTTCATACAGAAGGTGAAATCTTATGAAAAAATGTTATCAAAGGTATTCATGGAGAGGAGGGTAGTCTAAATCTAATAGAACTATCCTCTATCAAGAAAGGAACTTGGGGTCAAATTATAAGATGTAGACATTGGGCTTCTAAACATGGCATATGCATCTCGTCTCTATTTAGATACAAGCTTGGTAATGAAGAAAGAATACGGTTCTGGAAAGACTTATGGTGTGGGTCACAACCATTGCAAGTAAGATTTCCAAGATTATTTGCTCTAGAAGAAATCAAAGACCACCGAGTGAACAACATTGTTGAGCATATTCTTACCGGTCAAATAGACATATGTAATTGGAGACGAACACCTAAAGGAGGCCGGGAAGAGGAGGAGCTGATTAATCTTCGATCAGAGTTAGAAGGTGCTAATTTTTCTAATCAGGTGGATTGCCTTCAATGGCCGAAAACTGATTCAGGAATCTACACGGTTAAGTCACTTAGAAACGCGTTAGATAATCTTATACTTCCATCTAACGGTGATGAATTTAAATGGAATAAACTCATCCTCATAAAAGTAAACATTCTTTTTTGGCAGGTTTCGCTCAACAGGATTCCTACGAGACTTAATCTTCAAAACAAAGGTATCATTTGCCCCTCTGTATTGTGCCCTTTATGTGATCTCGAGGCTGAGAATATACAACATTTATTCTACCAATGTTCATTAGCCAACACTTTGTGGTCTAAAGTAATGGAATGGTGAGGTCTTATTTTCCCCTAAGATTTATCATTAGAATCCATATGGTGCTCTGTTTCTGCTACAAGACTACAAGGACTAGTTGTCACTGTTTTTGATGTCGTGTTTCGGAGCGTCATATGGCTAAACTGGTCTTTATAAAAAACGACAAGGTTTTCGAAGGTTTAGATACTTCTCATGCATGTCCATTCGTTCTCTTTCGCAAGCTCCAAGATCTAGTTTTTAATTGGGTTGTTAGTAGGTGTAAGAAACTTAGCCTTGTATGGTTAGATTGGTTGTTTAACCCCCGGATAGCTTATACATGTTTAGTTAGGTGATGCCCTTTTATTGTATAACTGATCCTAGCCTCTTGCTGGGTGATCATTCTTAGTTTTGTTTATATATATAATATAAATATATATATTAAATATATATAATATAAATAAAAATATATATATATATATATATATATATATATATATATATATATCTCTTCACCGTCCAAAAAAACTCTATTAAAATCTCAAGTGACGATATTTATGGGTAAAATCATAAAAGTTTTTATTTTTAAGATGTATTATGTGTTTTAGTAAAGATGTATCGGAAAAAATTCGGGTTAAAAATCTCAAAATTTATGCTTTTTGTTGATCATCGTGTTTTAGTTTTGAAACTGTTTTGAAATTCGCAAGCAAAACTAGGAAGGTTTTGGAAATTCGCATGGTAGTACAAGGTAGTACAACTGTAGTGGAGCGGGTTTTTAGGAACTCAAATTCGGAACTTAAAATTCAGAAGGGGCAAAATTCGCATGTTTTTTGAAAATTCGCAAGGGTAAAATTCTCAAGGTAGTGGCCCGTCCCTTTAGAAACTAAAATTCGTGTTGGGATTAAAAGCCTTCTTAATGCTGCTAGTATTACTGCTGCTTATATCATAGTTAATGCTGCTTAGTTGTGTTAGTACTGCTCAAGAACTTCAGAGAAAAATGCTAAGTGTTTACTACTGCTAGTACACAGTTAGTACCGCTAGTGTAAAGTTACTTCTGCTAGTGCATATTAGTACTACTCAGAGACTTAGAAGAAAAACTACTAAGTAGTTAGTACTGCTAGTATAAAAGTTACTATTGTTAGTAAAAAGTTACTATTGTTAGTAAAAAGTTAATGCTGCTGAAGGAGTTAATGCTGCTAGTGAAGAAGTTAGTACTGCTGAGTTAGTTAGTACTGCTTATGTAATTTATATGAGTTATTTGTGTAAAAGATATGTATAACTTATTTGTTTAAAAGATTTGATATTCTTAGGAAAGTATTGTAATCCGTTTAGGACTCCTTGGTGTATAAAAGGAGGTCCTAGGGCATAGAGATTGATGTATCACACCAAAATACGAGTCAGTTTGATACGAGTCATTCATAGAATTATCATAGCTTTAAGGTCTTTGTAACCCTAATACTTTGAGAGTATTCGTATTATTAATATTGGAGCTTTTGTTTTGTTGAATTATATGTTCATATAATTACTGTTTCATTGATTGTTCTTTTTAATATTAAAGATTAGATTCCGCATAATCTTTAATACATTCAAACAAAGTTTCTACTATAGTTGTGTTAGATTTATCTAATATAACTAATCCTTATACAAGCTTAAGGAATTCGATCTATTGAAGTGGGACCAACAATTCGTTAGCAAATTCAAAAACAAAGTTCGTAAGCAAATTTACAAGCAAAATTCACAAGCAACTTCGTAAGAAAATTCGCAAGAATATTCACAAGCAAAGTTTGCAAGCAAATTCGCAAGAAACAAACAAATTGTTACCATAATCTTTGAAGAAATCATTGAACAACCCCTTTATCGTCTTAATATCCTTCTTCATTTCACATAAACCGTCAACATGACAACGAATGCTATGAATCACAACATCATGGAAGCTGGTTCCAAAGATTGTCCACCAATGCTTGCACCTGTTAGTTAAGTTCAGTGGAAATCCTGAATCATGAGATACATTGCAACAAAACCAAACCAAAAACAACTCATACACTACATTGAAAATGATCCTTATGAATACCAAATGGCTACACATCCTACTATACCTGCAACTAAAATCACTCCAGCTCAAGATGAACTAACTCAGTTGGAGACATACGACATTATTAGAGCAGATAAAAAGGATTTAATTAATGCTGCAACAGAAGCTATACATATCATACTGACTGGAATTACAAATGATATATACTCCACAGTTGATGCTTGTCCCAATGTTAAGGAGATGTTAAAAGCAATTAAAATGAAGGGCGATAATATCAACAAACAAGATGTAGAGACTAAGCTGTTTTGGGAGTTTGGAAAGTTTACATTAACGGATGGGGAAACAGTTGAATCGTAATACTCAAGGTTCTACAAAATAATGAATGAGATGGTTAGAAACATATTGGAAGTCTACGCACATCAAGTAAATGTTTAATTTTTTTACTTCAACTTCAACAAGAATGATCTAGGTTTGTTACAATTGTTAAGGAATATAATTATCTGAAGGGAGTCTCATACCACAAACTCTTTAACATTCCAAAGCAACATCAGAACGAAGTGAATAAGTTGAGAGTTGAAAGATTAGCCAGGACTACTAACCCTTTAGCACTTGTGGCTTCTACTCAACAACAACCAGTTTACAATCCTCAAACACAACCTACTTACCATACTCAAGCACCATCACCATCACCAAGACAAACATCATCTTCCATATCACATACAACAAGTTTTTCACATGTCTATATAAAGTTGTTTATGACAAGAATGATCTTGCTAATAAGTTTGCTCCTGAAACCGACAAAACGAATATTCTTCCAAAGAAAGTCGATCAAAATTACACGAAGACATAGAGCCTTACGATTACACAAAGATAAATATGCTTTACGAAACGTTTGTACCACAAAAAGAAAGGTTAGTTGAATAAGTGTATTTTTCAAATGATTTGAGAATAGGTGATTATCCTGTAAAGGTAGTAATTCTGGCAAAACCTTTTGAAATACAACCAACTAAGTTAGCAAAGCATTTGGACGAAACTAATAAATTTAACAAAGTAAGTAAAGTATGCAAGAATTTTCACTTGTTTAACAAAATGCTGCTAATTTACAAAGTTTAGTTATTGCTACCTTGAAAGCAGTTGAAGACAAAAGTTGGTCTGGTCATTCTAACTAGGACTTTAAACATTTCTAGAAAAACAACTTCAACCAACTGTTAACCTCAATTCCAAATGTGTGGTAGATTTTGAAAACACACTTAAATAAGAAATGATTGAAGATTTAAAATATTTTAACTCTCTTGAAAAAGAAGTTGAATCTCTTTAGTCTTAACTAGAAGGTTAAAAATCAAAGTTTCCAAAAACACACAATCGACTTTTTGAGGAATGTATGTCAAAAGATATCATGTGTACTATTTTGTGTTCTTATGTTGATATTGATTAATATACAGACTTAGCAAGTTAATTTTTAAGGAAAACCAAAGAATGAGAACGTCTTGAGACTAAGCTTTTCAAGAGACCAACATAATGAACTGACAAAGATTTTGCAAAGCTAGAGGAACATTGTATTTCTCTTAAACTTTCTTTGCAACAAAAAAACAAAAAGACTGTTTCTGAAAACTCTTAGGGAAAGCAAAACAAATATTTGACATCAGGGACAAATGATAAAGTTTGGAACCAACAAAATGATTCACTGATTGCTAAACTCAACTGTAAAACTTACAAAATTGCTGATTTGAAAGCTCATTTACAAGACAAGACAAGTGTAAGTGAATTGCGTGAAAGTTTGAAAAATTTGTATGGAAAGTCTGTGGAAACTAAGTTTGTGAAACAAACTATTTCTATATTTTAAAAACCATTAGTCTTAGGAAGATCGTCTCCATTTTCAAATTCTCTTAAAAGAAATAATTTTTCAAAATCAAGGCTTTCTCCCACGGCTAACGTGAAAAATGATTTTTCAAAACCAGTCACTCCACGGTCTTTGCCCCAAAAAGAAAAAGAAACACCTGTTTTAAAGAACATAAATGTTATTGCACCAGGAATGTATAAGTTGAACACTAGGCCAACACAAACTGGAACAACACAGTTACCTCAGGATATTAGAAGAACTAAACCTCGTGTGTCTATTTCTACATGATTAATTCACACTACTAGTGTTAACATGCCACATCTTAGGAGCACTCAAATGAAAAGACATGGTCTTGCCAAAAAATATTCACGTGAAGAATAAGAAGATGGAATTAGAAGAACACCATAGGCTTTCTAGGTTTTCCAATAATACACTTGTTGGGTCTAAAACTTTAATCCAAATTACACATCATACAGAAGAAAAAAGATAGAAAGTGTTAATACAAATAATGCTTAAAACATTATTTATATTTTTCGACTTCTTTACGTTTTGAAGAGGACAAAATGTAAAAACATTCAAAATAAAAATAAACGTTTACATGTTATTAATCGCAAACTTCCATTTCGACATATATCACTTAAGGTATGGATAAACAAATCATTAAACTTAATTAGTGATCAAGAAAATATTTTTTCTTCTTAATCCACCACTTTTCTAAAAAACTATATTTTTACATAATTACATAAAATAGTTTTGTTAAATAAAAATAATGTTTTATTTAAAAACATAAAATTTGAAATTCAAAATTTCCCCCCAAAACGTAATAAAAATCACCAGGATAAACCTTCCCCACAAAAGGAAAAAATTGGAGCATCAGTCTAGGGCGGCCCCCTAAGGTCCTACGCGCCCCACAGATATATCTGGGACCGCCACCAGCTGGCCGTTACGAATTCCTGGCTATAAATACTGCACTATTCGTAGCAGAAAAACAGACCTCTTTGCATGATTTTTTCAGTCTTCTTTGTCTCTCTAAACCTTCTTTGTCTCACTAAATATCTTTATCACTAAATATCTTGATCACTAACATATCAAGTGCAAGAGAAGAACACTTGTATTCGCCAACAAACAAAGTGTTATAGATTAGTGATTTCTCTTTTCTTCTTCTAAGATTCAAAATTCTATTTTAATTATCTTGTGTGATTGTGTAAATCAGATTATATGTAAATCCGATAGTGTAGATCTTGTGATTGGGTAGTACTTGTGTATGTGGTAGATTGGTTCTAGCTAAGATTAGGACTCGACATTTAGCTTAGTATTAGAAAATAACATAAGCGACGTGTAAACGGTCTTCTCCGCTTGAAGGGAGCTTGTTGACATAGTGAAATCTCGAGTCGGATACTCGGGGAGTAGAGTAGGGCGAAGACGAGCTTCGTAGCCGAACCACTATAAATCTTGGTGTCTTGGTTTGATCGTTCTTTCCTTTATCTCTTTATATTACTTGTGTAGATATTAAAACTAGATAATTATCATGATTGATTCATATTGTTGATTGATTGAACATATACTCGAATCTAACAATTTTAGAAGTAAAATTTTACAACGCCAATTAACCTGTAAACTATTCAACTCCCCTTCTAGTTTCCACAGAAAGAGATGAAGAACTAGAAAGAGAAAGTTAGAGCGAGAGATGGAAGAGAAAATAGGGAAGTTTATTTCATATAGAGAAAATAATGGAATGAACAACCAACCCCTTCTCCACATGAGGAGAGGGGTATATAGAGCTCCTAAGACTACTAGGCATCTAGGGTAAGAGGAGGATGGGTCGGGCTCGGCTTTGATGGCTTAAATGTAGGAATTACAATATATCAATCACACAAGTATAATCTAGAGTTTTAGAGAGAGATAGAGAGAGAGAGAGAGAGAGAGAGAGAGAGAGTGGAGAGAGAGAGAGAGAGAGAGAGAGAGAGAGAGATTGAGTGGAAACTAGAGAGAGATTAAGAAATATGATTAATGCATAAATTAGAGTCAAAGTTTTACCAACCCCATCCCTTCCCCTAAGTGCTCCTTTTGTAGGTGAAGGACACTTTACAAGATTACCTATGGTAGGAATGTGGGATAACACATAAAGAAATAACATACATAACGACTTATGACCTAAGACACAATATGACCTTAAGTGACTGAAACTTTCTATAATCCTAACAAAGTCTCCCCTTAAGGGGTGGTCACTCATGTCTTACAAACAATATGATATGACCTGTCGTTGGTCTTCCACCAACATATCTCTCTAGTCTTTGCATCTGCCTTCGCTCCTTGAGAACAACTTTGATCTTTTTCCGCATAGTGTCAGATCTTTTGACGTCTCTCTCAGACCACTCTCGATCATTCAAAAACTTGTAACACTTTCCAAATTTGTTTAGTCTGAGCATGTTCTTTAGTTGATCTCGAACGTCTATTAGAGTTCCATTACAAAACTTGAATACTTCATAGCTCCTCATAAAATATTTCAACCCACCTCTGCCTTCGTATACAACTCCAAATGGTCTTGGACACATTGTATGAGTTGAATAGTCTTTAATCTTCGGGATGCTCATCTGTGACTTGGTAATATTAAGACATGTCGGATAACTTTCAACACCTAACCGAAAATATTCAACTCTCTTCTTGATTACGATGCTTCTCATGTAAATAAGTAGAGATTGTACCAGATAGTATCATGTTGTTCCTCCAAGATATTTCAGTTTTCTTGAACCTTGAGCACATACATGTCTTCAACGTCATTCGGATTCAATCGGCTAAAATTAGACTCCTTGAATGTGTATTCCTTTTTATCAGCTCTTGTCACATTGATATTATCTAATAATCTATAGTCAAACTGAAGGTCTACTTTAACTTCCTTTACAAATGTATTCCTTGAGTCTAAGTAGACACTGCCTTTTGTTACAACTACTCTTTTGCCCTTATAGACGAGCTTTTTCATTTTTAACTAGTGATGATTCCAAGCACAACATCCTCATCATATTCAACACTTGTTTTCTTGAAGAGACTTCCTATGTCTTCTTCTATCCATCCTATCTTGTACTCTGCAGCTGGATGCTTTGTAATGAACAAGGCGTATTTTCTTCTCTTCATATCTTTATTACCGCTCTTCATGTACTCTAGGTCTTCATTGAAGAAATGTTAAATAGGTACTATTTGATTATATCGAGGTCCATCCAGTGGCAATGGGTCGTTGTAATCAGCTAATAACTTTTGATCTTTCACCCAATCCATATCATTTGACATAACAAATTTCATTTAATCCATGTTGTATTCATACTCTACTTTGTTCATAAAACGATTTCCAAACAGCTCATATCTATTTTTCCTATATTCTTCCAAATTCTATAAGTTTAGCTTGTTGAGGTTGACACACCTCTTTAGTCTTTTTGCGAATGTGACTGTTGAGTTATCAGGTTTAATCTCTTCGTTTATGCTTCTTCTAGACCTTGGTGTATATCAACCACTTTATCGAACCAATCTTTTGCATTTGTCTCATTGACCTAATGATAATATGTATACTCAACAGGAGGTTTGTCTAACCAATCTAGGTGTTTATGTGTCTTGTCAGTAGTAGATGGTTGGCCCGTATAGTCACTTGACTCAAACATGACTTGATTAGTCCTTGAGGATGATTCAACAGCAAACTTTTACTTTTTGTGACTTTTCTCCCCTCACGATTTTGAGGAGGATCCTGATCATTGTGCGATCTCTTCCTCATGTTTGCCTCCTTGCAAGAGTCTTTGCGAGCTTTTCTTCTGTCTTGTTGCACAGAGTTAGATAGAGCATTGTAGAGATCATTATTGACTTCGCCTTTAATGGAGTCTGGATTGTTTGACATCGTATCAAGACGTTGTTCTTTCATCTCTAGAATTGTGATGTTTGTTATTGACAATCTTGGTGTACTCGAGAGACTGATCGGTTCAGTGCAAAGTACATGTAGCACAATGCTATGCAGACGTGGTTGGATAAAATCAACAACAAGTTCAGGAGCGTGATTCTTTACTTCATTAATGACTTGTGCTGAGACTAATTCTTCAACTATAGCTGGTACTTAGAATGTATGAATTCATCCATTCGTCTCTATTGTTCCATGAATTTTTCTTAAAGATACTTGAATTGTTTACCCATTAGATTGAATTGTTTTGCTTTGGTAACTATCTGACGTACGCACTTCTTCTTTCGAGAGCTTATTGTACATGAAAATTTGAGGTTTTTGTTAAGAAATCTGATGGATTTTCAGATGTGCTTGATATACAGCTTGTCAACTCAGGATTTCCTCCACGTAGTAAACCAAGAGTTGGAGTCTCCCCTGGTGTAACATGCATCACATGTTTGACTATTTTGGAACACGTTGGTCCGGCCTAGTAGGTTCTGTCATAGTGACCTCTGGTATAACGACCGATTATGACTCAGGGAGCCGGTCTAGATCAACAGAGTCACCACTTGGTTTCTCCTTCCTAGAGCTTTCATCATAGGAGTTTGACGTTCCTGCAGTCCTTAACAAGCCAACATCCCCCAAAGAGGGTGTATGGTTCTGTTTGGGTAACATAAAATGTCATACTGAGACGAATCAGTCCTAGGTGAGCTAATAGGTTTAAAGATATGTGCTTCCTTATCCTTGGCTTCCTTCTCCTTATCATGAAAAATACTGTATAGTTTGATGCATCATCCTCATCTCCTTAATCAACAATGTTTTCTAACCTAGTGGTACTAGGGTTTTGGTCATTGTGTAGGGAATCCTTATCATCCTGGGTTTCTTTCCTAATCTATAACACTTCTCCTAGAACCCCTGACATCTCTTGAATCAATCTTTCCTGTTTACTTAACTTGCTGCCTTGCTTCAAGACAAGTAATAACTGTGCATCATGTGACATTTATTCAACTCCCTTTAGCTTTTGTGTCTTAATTGATTCATGAGTGTCATCTACGTCATCATTAATTTCTTCTTCAATCGTTAGCTTTTCTCATTCTTGTCTTTTAAGTCGTAGCCTTTCACTTTCCACACTTAGAAGAGTAGCAACATGCATCTGTATTAGATCGTCAACATAGGTTTCTTTAACTTCTTTTGATGCAGGTGATCCTTTCTTATTTCTCTTCAACACAGTCTTAGTCTTAAAAGACTCCACATGCTCCTCCACCTCCTCACTCCTCATCATTGAACATTTCCCTTAGTTTTCCTAACCCCCTAGGCTCTAGATTTCTTATGCATTCCTTGGGTAGGATCAATCCGTTTTGGTTAAACCATGGGAACAACCACCCTCTTACCTTTAGTCACATACTCCTTATAATTATCCATTTCCTTAATAGCATCATTCAACATCGTTGCAGGTATCTGCATGCCATACTGCATTATCCCTTTCTTGGCTAGCTTGAGTTGTTTTTGCTTGCCATCCTGAGATTCACTATGTATACCCGCATCTTATCTTTTGTTTATGGTGATGTTGTGTAAAAGGAGATAATCAATGATAAGCTTGGGGAACCTTGCATAGGGTAGCTACTCATCCTTGTTTGCTTTCTTTTTCCGGCTTGTAATCTGACACTTAAATTCATCCTAAATTAGGTCAGCATAGTCCAGATTGAGATTGTGAAATATTCCCAGAGTGTCTGTAGCATTGGTGGCCTTGCTCTGTCTAGCCTAGAGTCTTTCCCGGTCAAACACTTGTTCATAATGCTTTTTTGAATTTTCATGAAAAAGTTTTAGAGACCATTGTTTCACTCACAATGTCTTAGAAATAAACGATAGACCATTGCTTCACTCGCAATGTCTTAGAAATACATGAGACCATTGTTTCACTCACAATGTGTTG
Source organism: Tanacetum coccineum (assembly GCA_026074375.1). Classification (NCBI taxonomy): domain Eukaryota; kingdom Viridiplantae; phylum Streptophyta; class Magnoliopsida; order Asterales; family Asteraceae; genus Tanacetum; species Tanacetum coccineum. Next base: position 17,891 of record BQNB010078409.1, read on the forward strand.
GAAAAAGTTTTAGAGACCATTGTGTCACACACAATGTATTGGGAAAAGTTTTAAAGACTATTGTGTCACTCATAATGTATTCAAAGAGTTCTAGTATTGATTTAGAATCCGTTTCAGTTTTGGGCCTTTCGGGGTCGTTTGGGCCCTAAAAATGGCGTTTTTCTATTTTTAGGCTTTATTTTTGACAAAATCAATTATGTTTTGTATGATATTTTGTTTCCTTTTTATTTAGAACTTATCCTCCTTTATAAGGACAATTTTTAGGATAGTCTCAGCAGCTTTTGAGAAACATAAAATTTATTAAATAAGAGAATTACTCGTCTTGAGAATTTCAGATTAGTTCTTATGTTTGTGTGGCTTGTTTTTATATTCGATATGCATTATTTAGCATCAGAGCCTTTAGGTGATCATGTACACCCATGGTATAAAGAAAGCAGATGCAAAACTAACACCTCCTACTCGTGATCCTCGTGATGTAGAGACGATTGAAAGTCTGCAGCAGAGAATCCAAGAACTCGAGCTCCAGCAATTACAGCCGGACTCGCCGGCAGAAGAGGCAAAAACTAAGCCCAACGTCTGGGCCGATGAGCCAGTGGACATTAATCCGTTTGGCAGAAGAAAACATAGGTATGTTAATCGTCTTTATCAACTTCGTCGGAATGATCATGCTGTAGATCGCGACGATAGATATCGCGGTGATCCTATTCGCTGTCTGGGATTGAAGATTGAGATCCCTGAGTTTACAGGCAAGGTTTATCCTGATGATTTTATTGACAGGTTGAGTACGGTTGAACGGGTGTTTGATGTACGGGATATCCCTAACAAGCTAAAAGTGAAACTCGTGGCCATCAAGCTTCGACAACATGTTTCGTTATGGTGGGATCATGTTAATAATAGGAATTTTATGGATGAATCCAAAGGAGTTTGCGGAGCTTTAGAGAAAAGTGACTGAGTTGCTGGAGAAAGGGTTGATTCGGGAGAGTATGAGTCCGTGTGCAGTACCTGCCTTGTTGGTAGCCAAACATGGGGGAACTTTTTGGATGTGTATTGATAGTAGAGCTGTGAACAAAATAACGATCAAGTATCGTTTTACTATTCTGCGATTGAATTATCTTCTTGACCAGCTACATGGTTCTACCATTTTTTCTAAGATTGATTTGAGGAGTGGATATCATCAGATTCAGATGCGACCTGGAGATAAATGGAAGACAGCTTTCAAAACTCGCGATGGACTGTACGAGTGGATAGTTATGCCCTTCGGACTGTCAAATGTGTCGAGTACATTCATGCGCCTTATGAATCAGGTTTTTTAACCTTTTATTGGTCACTTTGTTGTCATTTACTTTGATGATATTTTGATATATAGCAGCAGTATTGAGCAGCATTTTTCCCATCTTCGGCAAATATTTTTTGTTTTATGGGCTCAGAAATTATATGCTAATGGGAAAAAGTGTCACTTCCTTATGACTGAAGTGACTTTCTTGGGATATATTGTTACTGGTAACGGCAAAAAAATAGACCCTGCAAATGTTAAGGAGATTATTAGTTGGCCAACACCTTCGACTATTCATGACATTCACGGGTTAGCGTCATTCTACCGGCGTTTTATCCAGAATTTTAGTTCTATAATGGCGCCCTTAACTGAATGTATTAAGGGTGGTCGATTCACGTGGACAAGTAAGGCTGCCAAGGCTTTTGACATTCTAAAGGCTAAGGTAACCGAGGCTCCTGTTTTGGCATTACATAATTTTGATGAAGTTTTCCAAGTTGAGTGTGATGCCTCTGGGGTGGGTATTGGTGGTGTTCTAACTCAAAATCAGCGGCCAATTGCTTTATTTAGTGAAAACTAAATGATGCGAGACGTAAGTATTCCACTTATGATAAGGAATTTTATGCTATTGTTCGTACTTTAGATACTTGGCGACATTATTTACTTTCTAATGAATTTGTCCTGTTTTCTGATCATGAGGCTTTAAAATTTATTAATGTGCAATATAAGCTGAAGACTCGCCATGCTAAGTGGGTGGAATTTATTCAAGCTTTTTCATTCGTTATTCGACATAAGGTTGGGTCGGATAATCAGGTTGCGGATGCGCTCAGTCGTTGTCATTCGTTAATTACCACTATGTAGATTCGAGTGCAAGGTTTTGATTCGTTTTGTGGGCTTTATTGCGATGACCCTGATTTTAGGGAGATATGGAGTAAATGTGATAATGGTCATTTTCAGCAGTTTTCCAAGCTGGATGGTTATTTATTTAAAGGTCGCGGTTATGTATTCCTCTTTTTTTTGTGAAGCTATTATTTTAGAGGGTCATGCAGGTGGATTAGCAGGTCACTTTGGGTGTGATAAGACCTTGACCCTACTTCATGAACAGTTTTATTGGCCCAAAATGAAATGTGATGTCAACATGCTTCTTGAGAGGTGTCGTACTTGCCACATTCCCAAAACTCATAATAGTAATGCAGGTTTGTATACTCCTTTGTCTGTTCCTATTGCTCCATGGGAAGATGTCAGTTTGGATTTTGTTTTAGGTTTGCCTCGTACTCAGTGAGCTAAAGATTCTGTTATGGTAGTTGTTGATCGATTTTTGAAGATGGCTCATTTTGTACCTTGTTCGAAAACGTTTGATGCTAGTCAAGTAGCGAGGTTGTATTTTGCAGAAATTGTGAAGTTGCATGGTGTTCCTAAAACTCTTACTTCTGATCGAGATGTCAAGTTTGTGAGTCATTTCTGGCGTACTTTGTGGACTCGTTTGGGGTCTAAGTTACAGTTCAGTAGTTCCCATCATCCCCAAACTGATGGGCAGACTGAAGTTGTCAATCGGAGCTTAGGAAATCTTTTGCGCAGTTTAATTGGGGACAATGCCAAACAGTGGGATCTTATTCTTCCACAAGCTGAATTTGCCTATAACAGGTCGGTTAATCGCACCACAGGTAAGAGTCCTTTTGAAGTTGTGTATGGACGGAATCCGATTACTCCTCTGGATTTGGTTCCTGTTCCAGAGGTGGGGCGGTTTAGTGAGGAAGGGGCTGACCAGTCTGAGCAGATTAAAGAGTTGCATCGGTCGGTTCAAGAACAGATTATTCGGCATAATAAACAATACAAGGAACATGCGGATAAGCGTCGAAAACAGGTTTTGTATCGGGAGGGTGATCTAGTTTGGATTCATCTTCGTAAGGAGCGTTTTCCGGCAGGGCGTTTTGGGAAGTTGAAACCGCGAGGAGATGGTCCTTTTCGTGTTCTTAAAAAGATCAACGACAACGCGTACAAGATCGAGCTTCCTGGTCATTATAATGTTTCTGCCACTTTTAATGTTGCAAATTTGTCACCATACAAAGGGGATAGTGATGATGAGCCAGACTCGTGGTCGAGTCTTTTTCAAGAAGGGGAGGATGATGCAGATGCAGCCAACGAGCGAGTCAACGTAACAAATACACTTGGCGCTTATTTTGCGGCAATAAATTTCTGTGGTGGATTAGGATGAAATTCAAATGGTCCCTCGGAAAAGGCCCAACGATTAAGACTCATTGCTTTGCAATGAGCCCTATCAGTTTTGGGCCTTTCGGGGTCGTTTGGGCCCTAAAACGGTGTTTTTCTATTTTTAGGCTTTATTTTGGTCATAATCAATTATGTTTTGTATGAGATTTTGTTTCCTTTTTATTTAGAACTTATCCTCCTTTATAAGGATGATTTTAGGGTTGTCTCAGCAGCTTTTGAGAAACCTATGATTTATTAAATAAGAGAATTTCTCGTCATGAAAATTTTGGATTAGTTCTTGTTTTTGTGTGGCTTGTTTTTATATTGGATCTACAATATTTGGCATCAGAGCCTTTAGGTGATCATGTACACCCATGGTAGAAAGAACGCTGACGCGAAACCTACACCTCCTGTTCGTGACCCTCGTGATGTAGAGACGATTGAAAGGCTGCAGTAGCAGATCCAAGAACTCGAGCTCTAGCAATTACAGCCGGACTCACCGGCAGAAGAGGCGGAAACTGAGCCCAACGTCTGGGACGATGAGCTAGTGTACGTCAATACTTTTGGCGGAAGAAAACATATGTATGTTAATCATCTTTATCAACTTCGTCGTAATGATCATGTTGTAGATCGCGACGATAGATATCGCGATGATCCTATTCGTAGTATGGGATTGAAGATTTAGATCCCTGAGTTTATAGGTAAGGTTCATCCTGATAATTTTATTGACTGATTGAGTACAGTTGAATGGTGTTTGATGTGCGGGATATCCTAGACAAGCTGAAAGTGAAACTCATGGCCATCAAGCTTCGATAACTTGCTTCGTTATGGTGGGATCATATTAATAAGAGGCGACTAATTGAAGTGAAATCGAAGGTTGAGACTTAGGAAAAGATGAAGAAATTGATGAAGGCTAAGTTTCTACCAGAAAATCATCGTCAAGAGGCTTTTCTTGACTATCATGATCTGTCCCAATAGAACATGACTGTAGAAGAGGTTATCAATGAATTCAACAAGCTTCGTATGAGGTATGATGTAGTTGAAGTAGAAAATCAGGTTGTCGCATGGGATTTGGGAGTCCTTAAGCCTGAGATTGCTGATATTGTAAGTCTTCAACCTTATTGGACCTATACGGATGTTTGTAAGTTAGCTTTAAAGGTTGAAAAATAGATTAAGGCAAAGAGTAAGGGTTCCACTAGTCGTTTCACTATTCGTTTTGACCCACCTCTAGTTGTAGAAGAAAACAAGATTATTAGTGAAGCTCCCCTACAAGTTCAGCCATTGCTTAGGGAGTTTGCTGATGTGATTCCTAATGACATATCCCCTAGATTACCGGCTATGAGAGACATTCATCATTGCATCGATTTTATTCTAGGTCGCTATCCCAAACACAGCAGCTTATCGGATGAATCCGAAGGAGTTTGCGGAGCTTCAGAGACAAGTGACTGAGTTGTTGGAGGAAGGGTTGATTCGAAAGAGTATGAGTCTGTGTGCAGTACCTGCCTTGTTGGTACCCAAACATGGGGGGACTTTTCAGATGTGTTTTGATATTAGAGCTATGAACAAAATAACGATCAAGTATCGTCTTACTGTTCTGCGATTGAATGATCTTATTGACCAGCTACATGGTTCTACCATTTTTTATAAGATTGATTTGAGGAGTGGATATCATCAGATTCAGATGCGACCTGGAGATGAATTAAAGATAGCTTTCAAATTCGCGATGGACTGTACGAGTGGATGGTTATGCCCTTCGGACTGTGTAATGTGCCGAGTACATTCATGCACCTTATGAATCAGGTTTTTAAACCTTTTATTGGTCACTTTGTTGTCGTTTACTTTGATGATATTTTCATATATAGCAGCAGTCTTGAGCAGCATTTTTCCCATCTTCGGCAAATAATTTCTGTTTTACGGGCTCAAAAATTTTATGCTAAAGGGAAAAAGCGTCACTTCCTTGTGACTGAAGTAACTTTCTTGGGATATATTGTTATTGGTAGCGGCATAAAAATGGACCCAACAAAAGTTGAGGCTATTATTAGCTGGCCAACTCCTTCCACTATTCATGACATTCGCAGTTTTCACGGGTTAGCGTCCTTCTACCAGCGTTTTATCTAGATATATAGTTCTATAATCGCTCCCTTAACTAAATGTATTAAGGGTGGTCGATTCACGTGGACAAGCGAGGTTGCCAAGGCTTTTGATATTCTAAATGCTAAGGTAATCGAGGCTCCTATTTTGGCATTACCTAATTTTGATGAAGTTTTCCAGGTTGAGTGTAATGCCTCTAGGGTGGGCATTGGTGGTGTTCTAAGTCAAAATCAACGACCAAATGCTTTCTTTAGTGAAAAACTAAATGATGCGAGAAGCAAGTATTCCACTTATGATAAGGAATTTTATGCTATTGTTCGTAGTTTGGATATTTGGCGACATTATTTACTTTCTAATGAATTTGTCCTGTTTTCTGATCATGAGGCTTTGAAATTTATTAATGGTAAACATAAGCTGAAGCCTTGCCATGCTAAGTGGGTGGAATTTATTCAGGCTTTTTCATTCGTTATTCGACATAAGGTTGGGTCGAATAATCAGGTCGTGGATGCGCTCAGTCGTCGTCATTCGTTAATTACCACTATGCAGATTCGAGTGCAAGGTTTTGATTCGTTTCGTGGGCTTTATTGCGATGACCCTGATTTTAGGGAGATATGGAGTAAATGTGATAATGGTCCTTTTCAGCAGTTTTCCAAGCTGGATGGTTATTTGTTTAAAGGTGCGCGGTTATGTATTCCTCTTTGTTCTTTGCGTGAAGCTATTATTTTAGAGGGTCATGCAGGTGGATTAGCGGGTCACTTTGGGCGTGATAAGACCTTGGCCCTACTTCGTGAACAGTTTTATTGGCCCAAGATGGAACGTGATGTCAACAGGCTTCTTGAGAGGTGTCGTACATGCCACATTGCCAAAACTCATAGTAGTAATGCAGGTTTGTATACTCCTTTGTTTGTTCCTATTGCTCCATAGGAAGATGTTAGTTTGGATTTTGTTTTAGGTTTGCCTCGTACTCAGCGAGCTAAAGATTTTGTTATGGTAGTTGTTGATCGATTTTCGAAGATGGCTCATTTTGTACCTTGTTCGAAAACGTTTGATGCTAGTCAAGTGGCGAGGTTGTATTTTGCAGAAATTGTGAAGTTGCATGGTGTTCCTAAAACTCTTACTTCTGATCGAGATGTCAAGTTTGTGAGTCATTTCTGGCGTACTTTGTGGACTCGTTTGGGGTCTAAGTTACAGTTCAGTAGTTCCTATCATCCTCAAACTGATGGACAGACTGAAGTTGTCAATCGGAGTTTAGGAAATCTTATGCGCACTTTAATTGGGGACAATGCCAACCAGTGGGATCTTATTCTTCCACAAGATGAATTCGCCTATAACAGGTCGGTTAATCGCACCACAGGTAAGAGTCCTTTTGAAGTTGTGTATGGACGAAATCTGATTACTCCTCTGGATTTGGTTCCTGTTCTAGAGGTGGGGCGGTTTAGTGAGGAAGGGGCTGACCTGTCTGAGCAGATTAAAGAGTTGCATCGGTCGGTTCAAGAACAGGTTATTCGACATAATAAACAATACAAGGAACATGAGGATAAGCGTCGAAAATAGGTTTTGTATCGGGAGGGTGACCTAGTTTGGTTTCATCTTTGTAAGGAGCATTTTTCGGCAGGGCGTTTTGGGAAGTTGAAACCGCGAGGAGATGGTCCTTTTCGTGTTCTTAAAAAGATCAACGACAACGCGTACAAGATCAAGCTTCCTGGTCATTATAATGTTTCTGCCACTTTTAATGTTGCAGATTTATCGCCATACAAAGGGGATAGTGATGATGAGCCAGACTCGTGGTCGAGTCTTTTTCAAGAAGGGGAGGATGATGCAGATGCAGCCAACGAGCGAGTCAACATAACAAATAAACATGGTGCTTATTTTGCGGCAACAAATTTCTGTAGCGGATTGGGCTGAGATTCACACGGTCACTCAGAAACGGCCCAACGATCAAGACTCAATGCTTTGCTATGAGCCCTGTCAGTTTTGGGCCTTTCGGGGTCGTTTGGGCCCTCAAAAGGGTGTTTTTCTATTTTTAGGCTTTATTTTAGACATAATCAATTATGTTTTGTATGAGATTTTGTTTCCTTGTTATTTAGAACTTATCCTCCTTTATAAGGACGATTTTAGGGTTTCCTCAGCAGCTTTTGAGAAACCTATGATTTATTAAATAAGAGAATTTCTCATCTTGAGAATTTCGGATTAGTTCTTATGACTGTGGAAGAGGTTATCAATGAATTCGATAAGCTTCGTATGAGGTGTGATGTAGTTGATGTAGAAAAGCAGGTTGTCGCATGGTTTTTGGGAGTCCTCAAGCCTGAGATTGCTGATATTGTAAGTCTTCAACCTTATTGGACCTATAAGGATGTTTGTAAGTTAGCTTTAAAGGTTGAAAAACAGATTAAGGCAAAGAGTAAGGGTTCTACTAGTCGTTTCACTATTCGTTCCAACCCACCTCTGGTTGTAGAAGAAAACAAGATTATCAGTGAAGCTCCCCAACAAGTTCAGCCATTGCTTAGGGAGTTTGCTGATGTGATTCCTAATGACATACCCCATGGATTACCGGCTATGAGAGACATTCAGCATTGCATCGATTTTAATACAGGTTCTGGTATCCCAAACAGAGTAGCTTATCGGATGAATCAGAAGGAGTTTACGGAGCTTCAAAGACAAGTGACTGAGTTGTTGGAGAAAGGGTTGATTTGGGAGAGTATGAGTCCGTGTGCAGTACCTGCCTTATTGGTACCCAAACATGGGGGGACTTTTCAAATTTGTATTGATATTAGAGCTGTGAACAAAATAACGATCAAGTATCGTTTTCCTATTCCGCGATTGAATGATCTTCTTGACCAGCTACATGGTTCTACCATTTTTTCTAAGATTGACTTGAGGAGTGGATATCATCAGATTCAGATGCGACCTGGAGATGAATGGAAGAAAGCTTTCAAATTCGCGATGGACTGTACGAGTGGATGGTTATGCCCTTCGGGCTGTCTAATGCGCCGAGTACATTCATGTGCCTTATGAATCAGGTTTCTAAACCTTTTATTGGTCACTTTGTTGTCGTTTACTTTGATGATATTTTGATATATAGCAGCAGTCTTGAGCAGCATTTTTTCCATCTTCGTTAAATATTTTCTATTTTACGGGCTCAGAAATTATATGCTAATGGGAAAAAGTGTCACTTCCTTGTGATTTAAGTGACTTTCTTGGGATATATTGTTATTGGTAGCGGCATAAAAATGGACCCAGCAAAAGTTGAGGCGATTATTAGCTGGCCAACTCCTTCCACTATTCGTGACATTCGCAGTTTTCACGGGTTAGTTATCCAGAATTTTAGTTCTATAATCACGCCCTTAACTGAATGTATTAAGGGTGATCGATTCACGTGGACAAGTGAGCCTGCCAAGGCTTTTGACATTCTAAAGGCTAGGGTAACTGAGGCTCCTGTTTTAGCATTACCTAATTTTGATGAAGTTTTCTAGGTTGTGTGTGATGCCTCTGGGGTGGGAATTGGTGGTGTTCTAAGTAAAAATCAGTGACCAATTGCTTTCTTTAGTGAAAAACTGAATGATGCGAGACGTAAGTATTCCACTTATGATAAGGAATTTTATGCTATTGTTCGTAGTTTGGATACTTGGCGACATTATTTACTTTCTAATGAATTTATCCTGTTTTCTGATCATGAGGCTTTAAAATTTATTAATGGGTAATATAAGCTAAAGCCTTGCCATGCTAAGTGGGTGGAATTTATTCAGGCTTTTTCATTCGTTATTCGACATAAGGTTGGGTCGGATAATCAGGTTGCGGATGCGCTTAATCGTCGTCATTCGATAATTACCACTATGTAGATTTGAGTGCAAGGTTTTGATTTGTTTTGTGGGCTTTATTGCGATGACCCTGATTTTAGGGAGATATGGAGTAAATGTGATAATGGTCATTTTCAGCAGTTTTCCAAGCTGGATGGTTATTTGTTTAAAGGTGTGCGGTTATGTATTCTTATTTGTTCTTTGTGTGAAGCTATTATTTTAGAGGGTCATGCAGGTGGATTAGCGGGTCACTTTGGGCGTGATAATACATTGGCCCTACTTCGTGAACAGTTTTATTAGTCCAAGATGGAGCGTGATGTTAACAAGCTTCTTGAGAGGTGTCGTACATGCCATATTGCAAAAACTCATAGTAGTAATGCAGGTTTGTATACTCCTTTGTCTGTTATGTTGCTCCATGGGAAGATGTCAGTTTGGATTTTGTTTTAAGTTTGCCTTGTACTCGGCGAGCTAAAGATTCTGTTATGGTAGTTATTGATCAATTTTCAAAGATGGCTCATTTTGTACCTTGTTCGAAATATATAACACCACACATATATATTATATATATATAAATATATATATATATATATATATATATATATATAATATATATATTTATTATATATATATATATATTATATATTTATTAATTATATATATAAATCATTTCATTAAATGAGATATCTTATTACTCAACAAAAATCCCCATTTTTGGGCGTTTCACGCCTTGTGATTGAAGTGGACTTTTCTTAGGGATATATTGTTATGGAGCGATAAAAATGGACCCAACAAAAGTTGAGGCGATTATTAGCTGGCCAACACCTTCCACTATTCATGACATTCGCAGTTTTCACGGGTTAGCGTCCTTCTACCGGCGTTTTATCCAGAATTTTAGTTCTATAATCGCGCCCTTAACTGAATGTATGAAGGGTGGTCGATTCACGTAGACAAGTGAGGCTGCCAAGGCTTTTGACGTTCTAAAGGCTAAGGTAATCGAGGCTCCTGTTTTGGCATTACCTAATTTTGATGAAGTTTTCCAGGTTGAGTGTGATGCCTCTCGGGTGGGCATTGGTGGTGTTCTAAGTCAAAATCAGCGGCCAATTGCTTTTTTTAGTGAAAAACTGAATGATGCGAGACATAAGTATTCCACTTATGATAAGATTTTATGCTATTGTTCGTAGTTTGGATACTTGGCGACATTATTTACTTTCTAATGAATTTGTCTTGTTTTCTGATAATAAGGCTTTGAAATTTATTAATGGGCAACATAAGCTAAAGCCTCTCCATGCTAAGTGGGTGGAATTTATTCAGGCTTTTTCATTCGTTATTCGACATAAGGATGGGTCGAATAATCAGGTTGCGGATGCGCTTAGTCGTCGTCATTCGTTAATTACCACTATGCAGATTCGAGTACAAGGTTTTGATTCTTTTCGTGGGCTTTATTGCGACGACCTTGATTTTAGGGAGATATAGAGTAAGTGTGATAATGGTCCTTTTAACAGTTTTCTAAGTTGGATGGTTATTTGTTTAAAGGTGCGCGGTTATGTGTTCCTCTTTGTTCTTTGCGTGAAGCTATTATTCTAGAGGGTCATGTAGGTGGATTAGCGGGTCACTTTGGGCGTGATAAGACCTTGGCCCTACTTCGTGAACAGTTTTATTGGCCCAAGATGAACGTGATGTCAACAGGCTTCTTGAGAGGTGTCGTAACATGCGCATTGCCAAAACTCATAGTAGTAATGCAGGTTTGTATGCTCCTTTGTCTGTTCCTGTTGCCCCATGAGAAGATATCAGTTTGGATTTTATTTTGGGTTTGCCTCGTACTCAGCGAGCTAAAGATTCTGTTATGGTAGTTGTTGATCAATTTTCGAAGATGGCTTATTTTGCACCTTGTTTGAAAGCGTTTGATGCTAGTCAAGTGGCGAGGTTGTATTTTGCAGAAATTGTGAAGTTGCATGGTGTTCCTAAACTCTTACTTCTGATCGAGATATCAAGTTTGTGAGTCATTTCTGACGTTACTTTGTAGACTCGTTTGGGTTCTAAGTTATAGTTCAGTAGTTCCCATCATCCTCAAACTGATGGACAGACTGAAGTTGTCAATCGAATTTTAGGAAATCTTTTGCGCACTTTAATTGGGGACAATGCCAAACAGTGGGATCTTATTCTTCCACAAGCTGAATTCGCCTATAATAGGTCGGTTACATGCACAACATGTAAGAGTCCTTTTAAAGTTATGTATGGACGAAATCTGATTACTCCTCTGGATTTGGTTCCTGTTCCAGAGGTGGGGTGGTTTAGTGAGGAAGGGACTGACCAGTCTAAGCAGATTAAAGAGTTGCATCGGTTGGTTCAAGAATAGATTATTCAACATAATAAACAATACAAGGAACAGATCAACGACAACGCGTACAAGATTGAGCTTCCTGGTCATTATAATGTTTCTGCCACTTTTTAATGTTGCAGATTTGTCGTCATATAAAGGGGATAGTGATGATGAGCCAGAATCATGGTCGAGTCTTTTTCAAGAAGGGGAGGATGATACAGATGCAGCCAACGAGCGAGTCAACGTAACAAATACGCTTGGTGCTTATTTTGCGGCAATAAATTTCTGTGGCAGATTGGGCTGAAATTCGCATGGTCACTCGGAAACGGCCCAACGGTCAAGACTTATGTCACCAGCCATGTCAGTTTTGGGCCTTTCGAGGTCGTTTAGGCCCTCAAAAGGGCGTTTTTCTATTTTTAGGCTTTATTTTAGACAGAATCAATTATGTTTTCTATGAGATTTTGTTTCCTTTTATTTAGAACTTATCCTCCTTTATAAGGACTATTTTTAGGGTTGTCTCAGCAGCTTTTAAGAAACATATGATTTATTAAATAAGAGAATTTCTTGTCTTGAGAATTTTGGATTAGTTCTTGTGTTTGTGTAGCTTGTTTTTATATTAGATCTGCATTATTTGGAATCAGAGCCTTTAGGTGATCATGTACACCCGTGGTAGAAAGAAAGCTGAGGCAAAACCATCACCTCCTGCTCGTGATCCTCGTGATGTAAAGACGATTGAAAGGCTGCAGCAGCAGATCCAAGAACTCGAGCTCCAGCAATTACAGCCGGACTCGCCGGCAGAAGAGGCGAAAACTGAGCCCAATGTTGGGAAATAGATTGTAAAAGACTTAATACTGGTAGTATAACAGTTAAGTCTGGTAGTATTAGTTAGTTCTGGCACTACTAGGTTAATACTGGCAGTACTAAGTTAAGTCTGGCAGTACTAAAGTTAGTACTTGTAGAATAGCAGTACTATAGTTAGTAC